>JAUPMG010250172.1:0-22163 GCA_031762675.1 Pachysandra terminalis
CTCATACTAGCATGAATAATTCATTCATCATGTAACATCACAGTTCACATGAAAACCACAATATATCTAATCATAATTGTCAGTAAATCATAATCCCCATAGCCCCACTATGATAAGATTACCCACATGATCCCATCATGTTCAAGCAAATTCCACATGGTTCCATCATGTTCCAAACAACAATCACACAATGTACTCATGGTCCCACCATGCTACACAACAATAAGATCACAACAACACACAGTCTAACTGTACTTCACAACAAGCACCACATGGTCCCACCATGCTACGGCCAATTAACAACATGAACACACATCACATGTCTAACACATAATCATTCCTTTAGGGACTTGCACCCACGGAGGAAGTCTCATGTACTATTCCTTTAGGGACTTGCACCCACGGTGGAAATACACCATTATGCACATAACCAAACACATATCAAACACATAGTCTCACTATGATCACAAGCAACACATATCACCATTCTTTTAGGGACTTTCACCCACGGAGGAAGCCACTAGTACAATCCTATCTTTTAGAGGCTTTCATCCATGATAGAAAGACATATCCAAGTTCTTTACCTTTAGGGACTTTCCCCCACGGTGGAAGCTCACCTATCCACAATCATTCACAATCAAGAAGTCACAAGGTACATGCATTACAATCAATCAAATAGAATGCGGTGCAATGCAAGGTATGATGCAAGTATGAAGTGAAATGAGATGTAGTGCAATGCAAGGTGTCACCAGGCCTCGCCCAGTCACGTGCTCATTCCAACTCACGACCATACGACCCATCCTTTTAGGGACTTGCACCCACGGTGGAAGCTACCATTCTTATTCCTCTAGGGGCTTTCACCCACAGTGGAATACACCAGTAACACGCCATACTTTTAGAGACTTTCACCCACGGAGGAAGCCACATGTCCATATTTTTAGGGACTTTCACCCACGGAGGAAGACACATGTACCAGTAACCCTTTCATTTAGGGACTTGCACTCACGGAGGAAATCCACCTATCTTATTCCTCTAGGGACTTGCACCCACAGTGGAATACACCAGTCAATAACCATTCTTTTAAGGACTTGCACCCACGAAGGAAAGCCATCATTCTTATTCCTCTAGGGACTTGCACCCACGGTGGAATACACCAGCATACTCACATTCCATTTAGGGACTTGCACCCACGGTGGGAGCACACCTGTAACCAGACCTTCCTTTAGGGACTTTCACCCACGGTGGATTACACCCATACCAAACCTTCCTTTAGGGAAAACCCATGGTGGAATACACTTGTACCATACATTACCTTTAGGGACTTTCACCCACGGTATCAGAAATACCTATCCAAGTTCTTGCCTTTTAGGGACTTTCACCCATGGTGGAAGCTCACCTATCAATAATCAGTTCAAGTCATTCACAATACAACCACAATCATAGTGTTGGATACTCACAGTACCCTGAAACAGTCATTCACATACTAGTCATCATCATCGAATTCATACCTAAGTTACACAGAAGTTAACCCAAGTCCAACCTAGGTCAACATCAGAATCTAGAAACACTAATCATCCAAATTGGTCCTACATGACACATTCTATCCATACTAGTTTCATATTGAGGTCCTAATACCACATCCAAAGTTTATGAGTTAATAACACTTCATATATCCTTCATTCACTCCGGCAATTCCAAGTTTTGGACCTTCGCCTACACTTTCTATGATTCGTACAAATCTAGACCTTTTGCACACAAACCATCCACACATACATGTGCACAACCCAATAGGGATCACCCTCACAAATTTCCAAGTCATTCGGACTTCGATAGCTGCTCGGTAGCTGCCGAGTGTCCTACCGAAGGTTTCAGTAGCTTAGCTGCCGAAGCTCGGTAGCATGTCTCGAGAGCACATCATTTTCCTCAATTTTGGTAGCTACTCGGTAGCTGCCGAGTGACCTGCCGAAAGTCTCGGTAGAATGTCCCGAGAGCAAGCATTTTATAAGGTTTTCGATATCTAAATCGATAGCTACTGAGCGACCTATCGATCGTACAATTTAGGCCAAATTTGGGTTATGACTAGGGCTTTGTACTACTAATCAAACCTATTGATTTCTAAGGTCTTAATCACCGAAAAACAAGTCTCTAAACCTCTACATAGTTATCAAACAATATATACACAAAACTTGTTTATTCTCATGGATCTAACAAGTAAATAAATCATGGATCGTGAGCATACAAATAATTTTCACAAGCACTCATAAATATATGAAGAACATTGCATCATAAGTGAACGTGGAGATCAAACAACCCGATTTTTTCTTTCTATTTCATATAGATCCTAGATCTAGTCATGCTCACATACCAACAATGAAAACCAACTATATCTATAGCATCGAGATAATGCATAAAATCAAATACCGTAAAAACATAGGAATCCCTACCTCATTTTCTAAGCTTTTCCTCTTAGATCTATTTCCTGCAGATCAAGCAATGGCAGATCACCACTTCTCCCTTTGCCTTCTCCTTCTTCTTCTTCTTCATTTTTCCTCCATAGCCTTTCTTCCTTCTCTCATCGTCTCTATTTTCTCTCCAGCAAAACACTTTCTCTCTCTTCTCTCTCTCATGATCAAACGTGTAGAGACACTTTCTCTCACATAATTACGTACACCAAGCAAGAGAATAGATAAAGGACCCTTCCCATGCTTACATGTGTCCTACCCAAATCTATCCATAATTCCTAATTTAATTTCTAAGTTGAAAGACTAAACTAACCTTAATGAATAAGTTAAATGACACCTCCATCTCCTTTGTTTCAAACATCCAAAACAAACCCTAGTATCTATATGGTTTTATAATAACTTAAGTGACCCATAGTTTCTAATATTACATAATAGACCCCATAATTAGTTGTACTTAAAAATCCTACTTATTTCAATTATTTAAATACACAATTCTATATAATCTTTCACAAGATATTTTCCTTCTTAATCATAAGTAAATTATATTAATTATAATTTAAAGACACGGGTCACTACAAGGACGTTGCTCACTTCATAAACCAAGTCAGCACATCAATAGATTTTTGGCCAACCAAAAACTACCATGCTCAAAATCAAAACACAAGACACATAACAATCCGCTCAAATTCTCACTCACTAATATCACAAGACTTTCAGACCCAATTACTTCATATAGCCCCTCTGTAATCTAGTATTGAGTCTAAATTACATACATTGTTACTTAGTACCACTCTTATTCATATTATCAATACAAGAAACTATTTAAATTATTCATATTAATAATACAAAATTTGAACTTACCTTTTTCCAAAAAAACCACCTAACACTATAAATGCTACTACATTAGTTACCAATATAAATTTTCATACTACTCCCCTGCTTATTGAGGTAATCTGGTACTGAGTCTAAATTACATGTGTTGGTACTTAGTACCACTCTTATTCATATTATCAATACAAGAAATCATGTAAATTATTCATATTAACAATACAAAATTTGAACTTAACTGGGCCATCTCAATTGCATGAGATAGCAACCTCGGAACTTTGAGCATTATTATATTAAGGAAATATGCAAGTTAATTGATTATTGATTGAAAAAAGTACTTTGCTTATAGGAAGATAAAATGGTTAATTGATTACATGCATCCACTTCAGTGGAAACTCTACCAGGGAGTAATTATGCCCATATACTGGTTAATTGATTACTGATTAAAAAAATACTTTGCTTAGAGGGAAATAAAATGGTAAACATTGACTCGATTATGAAGGAAGGTCCTACAATTACAAAACAAAACTAACTACAATTATGAAGAAAAAAATATTAAAAACAATTCAAATCTCGGTTAGATTGAGCCGAAAGTGGGTAACGAGGTGACGCAATGCGAGAACCATCGATGGAGCAGAAAAATCCTTATAGGGACAATCCCTTCAAACCCAATAATACCCTAAACTCAACAACCAAATCCTAAAAAGAAAGAAAGCCTAAAGCCAACGAAGAAATTGTTGGAATAGGAAAAGACGAATCAGTTCGTTGAATGAAGAAATCTGACATAGGGAGATTAACCTAAAGTGTGCAAAAGTGGATGAAATTAGCTCATAATTTTTGGCAGATGATGAACTGATGAGGGAGAAGAGAGAGAAAATGAAGGGAGAAAAGAGGAGGGAAGGAGAGTTCGTTCGATCGATCCAACGACAAACAATGAAGAACAAAATGTAAGGAAAGAGATGAACAATCGTTCGTTCGTTATGAGTTTGTTGGAAGATGATGAATGTTGGTTCGTATTTTCTTGAAAGAGAAACAATGGAAGATGATGAACTGAATAGGGAGAAGAGGGAGAAAACGAATGGAGAAAAGAGGAGGGAAGGAAACCCGTCCTCACTTTCAAAAGAGAGAACTTCACTTTCAATGTTTTATAAAGAGGGGTAGAATAGGTATTTGACTTTCAATTTCAATTCTATTAAAAACCGAAAATAGAGCAAAAGGGATTTTTGGGAACAAGTGGTCCTATAGCTACAGTGCACGACCACTCGTTTTAAATTGTTTTCAAAAAGTTCAACCAATTTTATTAAGGTTTAAAAAACATTACCGACTTTAAGTTATTTTCAAAAAGTATAACTAAAAATGATTTTTCCCAATAAAATTCTACAATTGAAGAATTCTGCAGAAAACGTGAAAAGAATAAAAGGAGAGTGAAGAGAGAGCTTAGAGCTTGTTGCTTTAGAGCACTCAAATGAAAGGGAGAAGGCCTCTTTATAGAGGCCTAAAAAAGTAGTCGTTTGGGCCTTTAATAAGTCTAAAATGCTAGTTAAATTCCATGGTTGTTTGGACCATAAAGGTCCAAACCGGTCCGCATTTAAAGCAAAACAGTTTTTGAAATTTAAGTCAAAAACAGTTTTCTCATTAATCACAAAATCAGTTTTGAAATTAAATGCAAAATCAGTTTTGTAATTTAAAGCCTTATTTGAATTCAAATTTGAAATACAAAATTAATTTCTTTAACAAGATAGGGCCCCCATCACACCAACCCAACCTGGCACGGCTAATCGGTCAACGGCACGTGTGCGTGTGAAATACACCCAAAAAACCCACACACACACATGCACACTTCTCTTTATAGACCTTCGACCCACAAGGAACTTGCAATGTAGAATAAATTCTTGAACCTAATATCTTTTGTGTAAACAACTAATACTTAGACCCACATCATACCCTACCGTAGTCTTCTTCTAGCGGGTTCACACATTTAGGCCATGCATCGTCTGGATTTTCATGAGTGCTCTAGAGAGTCTGCCTAACTCTCAATAGAAGCGGCCCTACTTCACACTCACATAGGTGAAATACATCACGTACGTAATTGCAGTTAAACATACCACCTATAAAGGATATTGACTTTATTAAGAGTTTTGGAAACTAATCCTCACACACTGCAATTAGCACTGCACACATCATAAGGATAGGTCACTATTCAGTGATTTCAAACACCTTAAGTGACTTATTATACCCATTGAACCTATTTCCTGGGATCTCCATTCATGTAGGTTGGGTCTCTATCACTGGTAGTTCATTCTAAGGGCTTTAACCCCATCCCTCTATCTCACATACTAACTTCCTAGTTTATGGTTTAGTTAGAAGATCTACTAGATTCTTTTCTGACCACACAAAGTCAATTATTATGACTCCATCAATAAACTGCTACCTTACTGTACTATGGCTTAGATGTATATGTCTACTCTTCCCATTATAAATTTTGTTTGTTGCCTTTGTTATAGCAACTTGGCAATTACAATGTAGGGACATAGAAGGTACTGATTAGGTCAAAAAAGTGCAATAACCCAAACTAAAGTAATAGGGTTAATATGTAATTAATAAAAATATAGCGGTTAATTTAAAATTTTAGAAAGTTAGCTACAAGTTTGACTTTGATTGATTGTGATTTGTGGGTTGCACGGTAGGAAACTAAGTGCTTCACACACAATCATAACTCTTTAAGTTATAATGTGTGGCTAGGATCTTGTAGGAACTTTTAATCGAAGTCAATAGCTTAGATTCAATAGGATTAATAATAGTTATAACTTAATTAGGATTCCATTTTAATTGATAATTAAAGACTAATTTAATTACAACTAGGAATCTTCATCTAAAGGCTAAAATTAAACTAATCTATTTTAATGGTTAGGATTAAAAAGGAAAAGAGTTTAAATATAAATAGTATTAAGATAGGATAAAGTCAATGATTAGTTCATCTAGAACTAGGACACTTTAATCCAAGGGTTAGAATTAGTCTAATCTAATCTAAAGGCTGCAAACTAAAATAAAATCTTAGACTACGAACAAATCCTAGACTAAGCTGGATACCGTAGAAAATCTATATATACCTTAAAGCTAGATGTATGAATCATAATTCTAAAGAGGGAAGAGAGATGAGATAAGGATTTCTAGAGCAAGCAAGAAGAGGAAATGCAGAAGATTGAAGAAGAAGAAGAAGAAGAAGGTGTTCATCTCAACACCAACTCAAAGTTCAAGGTAAGTATTTGGGTTAAATTGTATTTTCGATATGAATTAGGTGTCTATGTCATATTCATTGAGTATGACATAGCATCATCTTAAAAACTATATCTTTCATAATTTCTTCATGAAAACATGATAAAAATACTAAATTTCTGATTTTAACAACACACAATTTAAAAGGTAAATTAAGTAGGTATTTTGTGAAGTAAATATTGGGTTTTGTTTGGAATTATATTTTAACATGTGTTTATAATCAAAGTTTGCTCAATTATAAGTTCAAATAAAAATTCTTCAAATTTTTGGGTGGTCTGAGCTATCGACTTACAGTCGGCTAACCGATAGGGTCAGCCGATAGGCTTCTGGGTTGGTCAATCGACCGTTGGTCAGCCAACGGGTCAACCGACAAGGTTTTGGCCAATTCGGTTGCCCATCGGCTAGCCGAGGGTCAACCGATTGGTTATGTTTGGTTTTTGGCCCCTGGCCAAGCACCCGAACAAGGGTCGATCAGCCGAAGGCCAGCCGACCCTCTGTGTGTTTGCTTTTTAGCCCCTGGCCAAGCAACTGAAGTTGGTCGGTCAACCGAAAGCTGTCGGTTGGGAGTAGGTTGACCATAGATCAGCCGAAATTTATAAAAGTTTTCCGATTGACTTGAAACTTTGCATGCAAGTTATATTTGACCTAATTAGACAAGTTATGATGTTAGATTTGATAAATTATGAATATTTTGCATAAGTGCTTTTATATGGAAGATTTGCTATAATCGACCAATGGGTGATATTTTGATTTAGACTTGTTTGAACTCTAAATTCACTATAGACATGTTTATTATGTTAAATTACATTTGCACATGTACACAAGTTGATTGTTTAGCTATTGTGCACTATTCACTTACATCGCATGGCCTTTTGTGCACAATGACCTTGTATCGGGTCTAATGCTTGACTGGACTTCCATATCTTCATATTTATGGAGTTATGGTTTATAATGAGTGCTATAATCTGAAATTATGACATTAGTGAGGAAGTCCCGGATGGACTAATTTGTATGTGTTGAGGGATTGATCATCCCAATAAACCAATTTTTGTTTACTTCCAAGGAGAGGGATAGACCTTGTATGGGTATCCCAAGAGACTCGTGGTAAGATGATAGGTGAGGGAGGGTTAACATTAGTGAGGCCCAATAGCCGAATCCTAAGAGTGAAATTCTGTTAGTAGATCGGCTAATGCACGATTCACAAAGGAAAGTTCACATTAGTAAGGCATTGGGATTTGTCCCTATGATCGAAAATAAGGTGAGGGATTCTGCCCTTTAGGTTGCAGCCTGTCACGACCCGATTCTAGGGTACACTCCACTGAGAGTCACCTCAAGAATCTAGCGACGTAACTCTCACCCCCTCACCGGGAGGTGGTAAACAAGTAAGTAAACAAGAGCAAAAGTAAACGGAACTAAGTGAAATTCATTTCCCAGCCCAATCATATGCATAAGTGTGTGGGAGCTTCCTATCCCAATCCATCCTTGTATCAACAGAGCGCGCAGCATAACCTAAAAAAGAGATCCCCGAAGGGTGAGCTACACAGCTCGCGAGTAAATCCACAATACTTGGGCATCTACCCAGAAACACAATCCAGTAATACATATGCAGCGGAAGTATTAAGAGGAAAATGACATGGAAAGACAAGTGCGCATACTGACCTGTGTTGGAAAATCTGTAACATTACCCCCAATATTCCACTAGTATACCGAGGAGTAAGTCAAACTCAAAGATATAAACAGATTTACAATTCCCTCAGTAATACATTACATCGATTCACCACAATTACAATAAATTGCAGTTCGCTCATCCAATCTCACATGTCCAGGTATCGCATTCATCAGTCCTCACACCTACAAACTACTCCATGCAGGATGGACATACATAAGGAAGTCTAGTTCCCATTCACAATCATAATCATTCACAAACATAAATGATATGCAAGTAATGTTTCAGTCATCAACTTCGGAGATGCACGCAAAATCCGGACTGTAACACCATGGGTCTCACTCGTTGAGTCAGGGCCCCTTTCTGGCAAAGGATACGTCGCCGATTCTATGTGTACAACACAGTTTTAAGGGAATTGCGACCCTCGAGAATTCATCCCTCGCTTTTATTTTTATCCGGGACACACCATCTCAACTGGATAGTCCAAGGGCATCATCTTCATGAACCTCCCTCTGTGACATTCATCCCATTTCAAGACACCAAACATTTCTAATCAAAGACGATATTAAATCAGGACCTATTGGACATCTTTGGTCCTCACCCGATCATGCCCATCAAGCGTATCCATCCACATAATCAATTCACATTACTCAATCTCGAGTAACACCCAAGGGTCTTCCTGACCGTGGGTCCAATAATCAGGGCCTCCATATTACAGTTAATCTAATTTAGATAATGCAAAAGGAGAAAGCAACCCATTACAAAAGCAGTGGCATCCAGTCATCACATCATACCAAGGGATCTTTACACATCCATATCATTCAGTCGTGTAAGTAAGACATGAACTCTTAATGATCACCCTTATATTTTATTAATCAAATGCATTCTCACTAACATGCATTTACAAATCCCATAGGCCATCACATAAGATCAATTCAATAATCCATAATGATAGTTCAAACATTTGGCATTTTAAACTAGGCGTTGTAATCATAGTGTTCTTCAATTTAATTTATGATCTCATAATGATCCGGGTCTGTGGAGCAATGCACTCCCTGCCTTCAATCTCTCATTTCAAAAACAAAGAAACTCACCTTCGGTGGGTCCGGAGGATCCACTAACAGAGAAGCATATGACAGAATTAGGTACTGTCGGTGAGTGCGTCGATGGACCGACCACTCACTGACGGTGCAATACACTTAAACAAGGGCAATGCCCTTCGGTGGTACCCTCAGACCACAACGGTAGGCACCGATGGGCATCGACGAGTGCGTCGGTGGGTCTGACCACTCACCGACAATACAAAGGTTCATAGCTTATGTCTTAGTCGGTGGGTCTTTCAGGGTCATAAATACTCACCGATTGTCTTCGTCAGGGGGTTCGTCGGTGGGTCCGACCACTCACCAACAGCTAAATGTTTTAATAGTTCAAATCTCAATCGGTGGGTCCGGAGGATCCACCGACGGTCACAATTGTCAAAATACATGGCTTGGTTGGCGGGTTCTCCAGGGTCCCCCGGTACTCACCGACCACCTCATAGGTGAGTGTGTCGGTGTATTCGACCCCTTACTGACGAGCTCAAACAAAAATAAGGGAGGTCTTTGTCGGTGAGTCTTTCGGCCGACCGCCACCCACCGACAGTCTACAATACTCAAACTAAATCCTTGTCGGTGAGTGCCTCGGTGGACTGATCACTCATCGACGAGCGCGATTATGTGTTTTTTCAAGGTTTGTTCCAGTTACGAAACTCATGGGGTCTGGAGAGGGATCTTCTCATAGTTTCAAGGGAAGACTAACATGAACATAAGGATTTGTTCAAGGCATTCAAACATACTAACAAGAACAATCACCACTTGAAGATTCTAGCATTGGAAACCCTATAATTCACAAATCATGTAGATCATTCCACAAAGGGTACTTCTCAGGAAATCAACCTTAATCACACAATACAACATATAGGTTCGGGCATTCACCACACTAGCAATTTGAGTTTATTCTTATACATTGCATTAATCACATTGTCTTGAATGGAGGGCATGCATATATAACTAGAAGAATGTTTGAGTTTAAATGCTCAGGTATTGGGGAAAAACTCACATATCATTGATGGTGAAATCTGCTCCACCAACTCCCATTGTCCCCCAATACTTTCTCTTTTTTTTCCTCAAATTCCAGCAACATTTAATGCCCAGCACACAAAGAGAGTATTTATACTCCTCTCTTAGGGTTTGGTGTCTTATGGGCTCAGGTTTGGGCTGCCCAACTACAAGGGTTGGTCCAAACCTAGGTTCTAACTATCCATTGAGCAAGTATGTGTGTGTCTCAAAAGTCCAACAGAATATGGGAGGCTAACAACCCACCAGTACATGGTCATATTCTAAGCAAACACACTGTTATGATTTAAATCAAGTCAGGGAAATTTACTAAACTACCCTCAACAGAAATTCGAAATTTTCTGGGTCATTACATCCTATCCCCTTAAAAGAATTTCGTCTCGAAATTCAGGAAGGTGGTTACAAACCGGTCAGGTCTAGTCTCAAGTAAGGGAGAACATCGTCTCGGCAGTCCCTACTTCTAATGGCCAACTTGCAAGGGTCTGCGTATCTATTCCCAATATTTACAACTACGGAAAGGAAAAATTCATTCAACAAGAGAATTCCACATGAGATAGAAGACAAGGCATGGATATCATAAACAACCAACATATTCAGACATAGTGTTACTCAATGTACTTTGGGTTCCAAAACAACGGATCTTCTCATGAGATCCCTGAATCTACAACACATGACAAGTCAAAGTATCACTCAACAGTACAACCAGATGAAAGGGGAAGAAAATGAAGATAACTATGACCAAAGTCAACCAAAGTAAAATATCAGCCATAAGATCAGGCCAGCTGAAGTTTTCTCACTATCTAATGCTCAGGGAGATCAATGAGTCCAGACTCTGATTCTCTGATTCCCGGGGTCCTCCTGCCGTGACTCTGGTGCTGGGGCCGGTGATGGTGGTGACAGTTAGCGGAACTCTGGTACTGGGACAGGCGGTGGCGGCTGCATTACATCGTCTGTCCGACGACATGACAAAGCGATGCCCTGTAGGAACTCCATAAGCCTCTCAAACTGACTTCTGCTCTCTGCCCTAGCATCCTGTACTAGGGTCCTCACCTCAAGTGCATTCCTCTCTAAAGCAGACAGCTGGGATTCCACGGACATATTCCTCCGCACATAATGTACTCCCAATGTGCCTGAAGCTGTCGCTGCTGAAATAGTCCCATGTTGCTCTTGTACAGACCCGTCTCAGCTAGACTGGCCTCTCTCCATCTCTCGGTACTCTGGAGCATCTTGAGTGTGCAAGTTCATCTTGGTCAACCTGTACTGTGCAAGAGGGCCTTCCCGAACCAAATTCCCAAGAAAGGGAAGCATCACTCCCCACCTAGTGGCAAGCTCAATCATTAGGCAAGCAAAAGGCAGTGGGGTATTCTTCCTAGGGTTGTAGAGATATCGAAGGATCTGGTCCATAATCAGGCTAGGGAGAGAAGGCTTCAGACCTAAGTCCAAGTGGTTCATGATCTAAACCATCCGGTAGGTCAGGTCTATCTTGTTCCCGGCCCTAGGGTATAGGTTATTAACAAATATGCTATGCCGAACCCTATAAGGGTCTCTCAAGGATGTAGAGGGGAGGGCATTATCATCCCTCCACTTCACCAAGCTTCCACACAGTCTGATATTTACTTTGTCCCTCTGGGAGCCCCTAAGCTCCAGCAAATGTGAAACTGATGGATTCCGGGTCAGACCCATCACCTCGGCTATCAAGGGAATCGTTATCTCAAACTCGCGGATTCAATTGCAAAGAAAATCACTGCTGCTAGCTCGTCACACGATGTCATTGATGAGTACATCATCTGAGCTACGGTTGGGTACGCTGACCCGCCCCAGGAAAAAATGGGAGTCGACTCTACCCTCTCCAAAATCTCCAACATCCCGTAAGGTCTGACATGCTCAATTTCCACTCTCCGCTCAGTGACACATTTTCTATTAAATAATGTGTGAGAAATTACCCATTCTACTGCCGACGGTTGTCGTTGTCTTTGGGTGGGCGCAACTCTGCGTATGGATTCTGGCATCTCATCTTGCAGGTGTTCTTCTTCTTCCTCTGGTGGTGGAACGCGACTGGGTGAAGCCTTGGCTCTCTTGGATGTTCTTGCAGCCGAATCCTTCTTCATCCTTGCCATGATGCAATGTGATAGAGATACAAGGAAGGAGAAGGGAAAAACGTGGATGTGGGTTGGGGTTTTTCGTTCACAAGATTCAAGGTGAGGCCAGATGAGTGATGTACACGAGATCAAGCCCTAGTATGGTGAGGTTCTTTCAGAGGAGAGGAAAAATGAAGGAGAAACTCTCAGTCGATTGGCTCTTCCATGGCTTCAAGGTTAAGCCAAGATTCTAGGTCGAAATGAGGAGAAATCGAGGTGGTGGAAATCTTTGATCTTCAAGGGTGAATCGTGGTGAGATGCAGTTAGGGTTTGTAGAGGAGAAAGGGGTTTAGGGTTTCAGACGAGTTCAAGAAAAATAAAGAGAAGTGAAGAGTTCTGGGTTTTAAAACCAGGGTCGCGCGAAATCGAATAGGTTGGTGCACCGACACCCACTGACGAACCCGCCAACGGCCAAACATTAATTTTTTTTTCTTCTAAAAATTTTTATAAGAGGGAAAAGGGGGAAAATTTTCAAAATAGGGAAAATTCTTAATTGGAATTGGCCAAAAACCGATACTAATCATTATTAACCCAGTGCAATAAAAAATCTAAGGGCAAAATAAAACTTATCAATTCAAGTCTGCAATCTACACTTACTAGATCAGTACAGTTCCATCATTCTCATGAAAAGCATACCATCAGTCTGCAATACGAACCACCATACAAGATCATCACGATAATTACATCATAGTCACAAGAAATTTCCACTGAATAGTTGACGGACTAATTCTAGGCAACTTGATTTAATTAGGTCCCCTTTATAGAAATAACCCATTATACATAAAGTATACCTGTCTTTTAAATTTTTCTTTATAGCTCATCTAACACACTTTCCTTTTCATAAGTTCTAGGGTATGGATGTATTTGCAACTACATCATCCCTTATACATATGGAGGTACCTGGTCAGTGTTAGGGTTATACATACATAGTAAGGTTTCGCATTGAACACCTTCCAAGTCTTTGGTGGTCATGTCCATCCGGACCTCCCGACCCAGTATACTTGACAAGCATTAATTTCTTAAGGTTCAATCCTAGGGTCTTTAGAGATAGTGGCCTTACTATTCGTCGGCACCCTTCGAAAAATAACCCTTAAGAAACCACATCCAACACACAACCCTCACGCTCATCCTCACATATCTATCCCTTCACCTATTCTTTCTATAGTGCTTGTGCCAACCCAACCTTGTGATTAAGTCTAAGTTATACCTATACTTGTTAAGATTTATTATCTTTAGCACTGATACCACTTTGTCACGACCCGATTCTAGGGTATACTCCACAAAGAGTCACCTCAAGAATCTGGCGACGTAACTCTCATCCCCTCACCAGGAGGTGGTAAACAAGTAAGTAAACAAGAGCTAAAGTAAACAGAATTAAGTGAAATTCATTACCTAGCCCAATCATATGCATAAGTGTGTGGGAGCTTCCTATCCCAATCCATCCTTGTATCTACAGAGTGCGCAGCATAACCTGAAAAACAAATCCCTAAAGGGTGAGCTACACAGCTCGCGAGTAAATCCACAATACTTGGGCATCTACCCAGAAACACAATCCAGTAATATATATGCAGCGGAAGTATTAAGAGGAAAATGACATGGAGAGACAAGTGCTCATATTGACCTGTGTTGGATAATCTGTAACATTACCCCCAATATTCCACTAGTATACTGAGGAGTAAGTCAAACTCAAAAATATATACAGTGATTTACAATTCACTCAGTAATACATTACATCAATTCACCACAATTACAATAAAATGCAGTTCTCTCATCCAATCTCAGATGTCCAGGTATCGCATTCATCAGTCCTCTCAACCTACAAACTACTCCATGCAGGATGCTCCATGAACATACATAAGGAATCCTAATTCCCATTCACAATCATAATCATTCACAAACATAAATGATATGCATGTAATATTTTTGTCATGAACTCTGGAGATGCACGCAAGATCGGGACTGTAACACCATGGGTCTCACTCGTGGAGTCATGACCCCTTTCGGCTTAAGGATACATCGCCGATTCTATGTGTACAGCACAATTTTAAGGGAATTACGACCCCCGGGAATTCATGCCCCGCTTTTATTTTTATCCAGGACACACCATCTCAATAGGATAGTCCAAGGGCATCACCTTCGTGAACCTCCCTCCGTGACATTCATCCCAGTTCAAGACACCAAACATTTATAATCAAAGACGATATTACGTCAGGGCCTATTGGACATCTTTGGTCCTCACCCGGTCATGCCCATCAGGCGTATCCATCCACATAATCAATTCACATTACTCAATCTCGAGTAACACCCAAGGGTCTTCCCGACCGTGGGTCCAATAATTAGGGTCTCCATATTACAGTTAATCTAATTTAGATAATGCAAAAGGAGAAAACAACCCATTACAAAAGCAGTGGCATCCAGTCATCACATCATACCAATGGATCTTCGCACATCCATATCATTCAGTCCTGTAAGTAAAACATGAACTCTTAATGATCACCATTATATTTTATTCATCAAATGCATTGTCACTAACATGCATTTACAAAGACCATAGGCCATCACATAAGATCAATTCAATAATCCATAATGATAGTTCAAACATTTGGCATTTTAAACTAAGCGTTGTAATCATAGTGTTCTTCACTTTAATTTATGATCTCATAATGATCTGGGTCTGTGGAGCAATGCACTCCCTGCCCTCAATCTCTCATTTCAAGTACAAAGAAACTCACCTTTGGTGGGCTCGCCGTTTGGTTTGGAGGATCCACTGACGGAGAAGCATATGACAGAATTAGGTTCTTTCGGTGAGTGTGTCAGTGGACCGACCACTCACCGACAGTGCAATACAGTTAAACAAGGGCAATGCCCTTCGGTAGCACCCTCGGACCACAAGGGCAGGCATCGATGGGCATCGGTGAGTGTGTCAGTGGGTCCGACCACTCATTAACAAATACGAAGGTTCATAGTTTATGTCTCAGTCGGTGGGTCTTTCGGGGTTACAAATACTCACTGATTGTCTTCGTCGGTGGGTTCGTCAGTGGGTCTGACCACTCACCAACAGCTAAATGTTTTAATAGTTCAAATCTCAATCAATGGGTCCTTCGGTGATTGGGGAAACACGGACGACCCCCTCTTCGATGGGTTCGTCGGTGGGTCCGAAGGATCCACCGACGGTCACAATTGTCAAAATGCATGGCTTGGTCGACGAGTTCTCCAGGGTCCCCCAGTACTCACTGACCACCTCATCGGTGAGTGCGTCGGTGGATCCGACCACTCACTGACGAGCTCAAACAAAAATAAGGGAGGTCTTTGTCGGTGAGTCTTTCGGCGGACCGCCACCCACCGACAGTCTGCAGTACTCAAACTATGTCCCTATCGGTGAGTGCGTTGGTGGACCGACCACTCACCGACGAGCGCGATTCTCGATTTTTTCAAGGTTTGTTCCAGTTACGAAACTCATGGGGTCTGGAGAGGGTTCTTCTCATAGTTTTAAGGGAAGACTAACATGAGCATAAGGAGCTGTTCAAGGCATTCAAACATACTAACAAGCACAATCACCACTTGAAGATTTTAGCATTGGAAACCCTATAATTCACTAATCATGTAGATCATTCCACAAAGGGTATATCTTAAGAAATAAACATTAATCACACAATAAAACATATAGGTTCGGGCATTCACCACACTAGCAATTTGAGTTTATTCTTATACATGGCATTAATAACTTTGTCTTGAATGGAGAGAATGCATATATAACCAGAAGAATGTTTGAGTTTAAATGCTCAGGTATTGGGGAAAAACTCACATAGCATTGATGGTGAAATCTGCTCCACCAACTCCCATTCTCCCCCAATACTCCAACTCTAGGGTTTCTCTTGTTTTTCCTCAAATTCCAGCGACATTTAATGCTCAGCACACAAAGAGAGTATTTATACACCTCTCTTAGGGTTTGGTGTCTTATGGGCTTAGGTTTGGGCTGCCCAACTAAAAGGCTACAAGGGCTGGTCCAAACCTAGTGTCTAACTATCCATTGAGCAAGTATGTGTGTGTCTCAAAAGTTCAACAGAATATGGGAGGATAACAGCCCACCAGTTCATGGTCATAGTCTAAGCCAACACACTGTTATGATTTATATCAAGTCAGGGAAATTTACTAAACTACCCTCAATAGAAATTCAAAATTTTCCGGGCCATTACACAACCGATAGAAACTATGATGCGAACATAGAATAATTCATTATCACATTGCCATGTATTGGGGAATGGATTCACATTAGTGGGACATTCTTGGGTATTAGATTAAGATCGAGTGTGGAACATATATACACCAGTCGAATGCCAAATGACATGCATATCTGCATATCATATTATTGTGTATGAATCACATGTGATGAATATATTTATTGTTGCATGAGCATGCATTCATTCAGTAATAATTGAACCAACACTTTGCATTGCAGATCTCATTATATCATATTGCTTTATATCATTAATTGCATATACTAACTATTCTGTTTTTGTATATGGATTACCATTGGAGAGTAGCATTGACCCTACTTTAATCTTAAATATTGCTTATATTCGTTTATTTACTAAGCTAAGTGTAGCTTATGCTTTCGAGCATAACATATTTCAGGACCGATAAATAGAGGATAGCAGGACCATGATGATCAAGAGGGAGGACAAGGACATAATGAAGACCTCCGTTTTTATTAGATTATTGTTTTATGATTTCAGTAGACATTGTAATAGGATTAATTAGATTTATATTTTTAAGGATTTATTATCAATAGGACTAGATTTGAGTAGTTTAATAGGGTTTTGATTGAAGCATGAGACTAGTTATATTTTATTTCCGCTGTTCTCTGATTGAAGATTGTTTTGATTAGATATCATTCTTAATAATATTATTTTTCAGACTTTATTTTATAAATTATTTTGCTTAATTCAATTATTTGGTGATGTATTTCTTATCCACTCCCATAGGGATATGGGGTGAGAGTTACAACTTAAATTTGGGGACTCAATTGAGTTTTCCAGGTTTAGGATGTGACATAAATGAACATCTTCCAACAGGTTTCTAAGCCACTCGGCCTCTCTACCTGCTAGTTCCAAAGCTACAAATTCTGACTCCATAGTAGACTTAGCATTACAGGTTTGCTTAGTGGATTTCCAAGAAATGGCTTCACCTCCCAAGGTGAACACATAACCACTCGTAGAGTTTATCCCATTATTCCTTGTTATCTAGTTAGCATCACAAAATCCTTCTAACATAAAAGGAAAGCCAGTATAGTGTATGCTATAGTCTATGGTCCCCTTTAAGTACTTCAATAATCTGGATATGGCAGTCCAATGGGTTTGGTTTGGACTATGAGTATATCTACTCAATCAGCTTACTGCATAGACTATGTCAGGTTTAGTGCAGTTCATCAAATATATCAAGCTACCAATGATTCTAGAGTATTTTAGTTGTGATATACTTTCACCTTTGTTTTTACACAAATGAATACTATAGTCATACGGAGTGTTCACAGGATTACAATCAAAGTGCTCAAACTTCTTTAAAGTATTCTCTACAAAATGAGATTGTGATAAGGCAATGTCATTCTCATTGTGTATAATTTTAATACCTAATATCACATCAGCTTCTCCTAAGTCCTTCATATCAAATTTGGAAGTTAAGAATTTCTTATTGTTTTTCACTATTGCAAGATTTGTTCCCATTATGAGCATATCATCTACATATAAATAAATAATCACATCATCATTAGTTTCAAATTTAGAATACACACATCTATCAGAACCATTTATCTGATATCTAAAAGATACTAGCACACTATCAAATTTTCCATGCCATTATTTTGATGCTTGTTTTAATTCATATAAAGATTTTACTAGCTTACACACTTTCTTTTCTTTACCTTGTGCTATAAAGCATTCAGGTTGATTCATGTATATTTCTTTTTCTAAAACACTATTTAGAAAATTTGTTTTAACATCCATTTGTTGTATAATTAGTTTATGTATAAATGTTAAGGCAATCAATACTCTAATCGCAGTCATCTTAGCTACTGGTGAGTAAGTGTCAAAGTAGTCTATATTTTCCTTTTGACTATACCTTTTAGCTAACTATTTTTGCTTTAAGTTTAACTATTAAACCACTAGATTTTAATTTCATTTTAAATGTCCATTTAGAACCTATAGTTTTGAAACCATGAGGCAAGTCAACCAATGCCCAAGTATGGTTCGGCATAATTGATTCAATTTCTCTGTTGATTGCCTCTTTCCAGGATACTGAATCTGGAGAAAACATAGATTCCTTATAGGTTGTTGGATCATTGTCTACTAGGAAAGTATAAAAACCATCTCTTAAGTTGGTTTATTTCTTAACCATTTTACTTCTTCTTGGTTCAATTTCATGGTTTTCTTCCTCTTGTATTTTTGTTGTTTCACTTGTTGATTCTAGGTTTATTATTTCTTTAGATGCTTTTTCCCACATTAGAAATATATGCTCAAAGAATTCAACATCTCTAGATTCAATTATTGTGTTTGCTTCTAGTATATGTTCTCCGATTTAAGTACTAGTAACTCATATGCTGAAGTATTACTAGTATATCCAATAAAGACACAATTAGATGTTTTAGGTCCTATTCTTTTTCTCTTAGGATCAGTTAAACCTACTTTCGCTAGGCACCCTCACACTTTCAGGAATTTGAGGTTAGTAGGATGACCTTTCCAAAGTTCATATGGTGTTTTACCTGTTTTCTTATGAGGTATATTATTATAGATTACACAAGCAGATAAGATGATCTCCCTCCACATGTTCGTAGGTAGACCAAAGCTTATTAATATTGCATTCATCATTTCTTTTAGATTTATATTTTTTCTTCCTGCCATTCCATTAGACTCAGGTGAATAAGATGGAGTTAACTCATGTATTATTCCATTGGTCTCGTAGAATTCCTTAAAAGTAATAAACCCATATTCACCTCCTCTATCAGTTCTAAGTCTTTTAATTTTGCTAATTAACTGATTCTCTACTTCAGTTTTATAAGCTGTGAAGGTTTGCTCAGCTTCATCCTCAGTTTTTAATAAGTATACTCTAGTATACCTAGAGTAGTCATCTATAAATGTTATATAATATTTCGTATCTTATCTAGTCATAGTGTCTTTTAAGTCTGTTAGATCACTATGTATTAGCTCTAATAGTTCAGTTTTTTCTTTCTACAAATTTATGTGATTTATGTGCAAATTTAGCTTCTACACAAGTTTCACATTTTTCAAAGTTCATACCACTTAAATTTCTATTAATCCTAAGTAGTTTATTCTCTTAATGTATTCTATGTTTGTAAGTCCTAGTCTAGTATCTCACAATTTCAAAGAGTCATTCATATAAGCAAAAGAAGAAACTTTATTAATTTCAGAAGAAACATTCAGTACAAACAGACCATCGTTACAATATCATTTCCCAAGAAAAACTTCATTCTTCATCAGGATGACCTTATTTGACCCAAATACCAGTTTTATTATAGCCTTATTAAGCATTGAACCAAGGGTTGGATTCCTCATAATCCCAAGAACATGCAAGATATCATTTAGTTCTAGGATCTTCCCAGATGTCAGTTGAATCTAAACCTTCCCTTTGCCAGCCACAGGAGATGTACTCGAGTCTGTAAGATAAACTTTATATCCATCCCCCACAGGTTTGTAAGAGGTCAACATTCTTTGATAATTGCAAATGTGTATAGTAGCTCATGCGTCTACAACCCAGAATTTTGAGTTGGAGACAAAGCTCACCTCAGTGACAACAACAACTATTATTTCAGTTTCAGTCAGATTGGCTTGATGGGGTCCCGAAGGTCTTATTTTTTCTGTATTTGCACACAACAACATGATATCCTGGTTTTCCATAGACAAAATAGTTCCCTTTTGCCTTTTGGAAATCCTTATTTTTGTCATCTTTTCTATTTTAAAATCTTTTTCTTTTGGAGGAATTTCCAGTCCCTTCTTCAACCAAGTTATCTTTTAACCCAGTATGGTTGGCTATCTTTTCATCTTTGTCTCGGATTTTAGGATTCTCTTCTATACGAATGTGCACTATCACATCCTCTATAGTCATCTCTATTATTTTATGGTGAAGAGAGCTATTTTACACTTTCAAGGATAGTGGTAATTTTTCAATTAGAGAATCGATCTGGAATGCATCGGGTAAGGGCGTTTCTTCTATTGTGAGTTCGTGTTTGGAATTTATTGATTTGGTCAGAAACAATTCTATCACCAGTTATCTTAAAATCCAAAAATTTTTCTATTACAAATTTCTTAACTCCATGGCTTCCCAAATATCTATAGCATGTAGGTAAAAACAGTAAATATCATAGAGATCATTTGAAAGAGTATTCAAAATGTAATTTTTGCATAACCTATCAGCCTGCATCCCTTTGGTGTACCTTCGATATTGTTTCCTGTATCGGATTTGGGTTTGGGTATAGATAGTGCAAAATCTATTTCAAAAGTGTCAAGTATGAAAAATAGCTTTTGTTTCCATCTCTTGTAATTGTTACCCACTAATGGTTCTATTTGGGTTGATAAGGAATGTGATTCATCATCTCATCTTAAAAAGCAGAAATTTGGTTTCAAGTTTGTTGTAAGTAACTAGGGGTTGATAACAAGATGAGAATATGAAAGAGATGGATTTGGGATTTAGTAGGCTATGCAAAAATTAGAATAAAATAAATACAAAACTTATCTGTTTGTGATGAACGGAGGCGTGATAATGTCACTGTCCTTGAAACCAAATTCGTCCCCTTTTGGATCATATCTGTAGTGTACCGAGTCTAACGGTTGACCTTCAGGATTCAACGATTTTTCATTTTGGTAAATTACATGGTCGTACTTGGGATAAGGACGAAGAAAATTGTTGTATCACTTAACTGAAGCTTGAATAAAATAAAATTCTGCAATTGCAGAATTTTGCAGAAAACATGAAGAGAATAGAAGAAGAGTGAGGAGAGACCCTAGAGCTTGTTGCTTAGTGTGCTCAAATGAAGGGGAGAACGCCTCTTTATATAGGCCTCAAAAAGTAGTCGTTTGGGCCTTTAATAGGCCTAAATGTTTGGTTAGATGCCATAGCCGTTTGGACCATAAAGGTCCACATTTAAAGCAAAATAAGTTTTAAAATTTAAGTCAAAAACAGTTTTCTCATTAATCACAAAATCAATTTTGAAATTAAATGCAAAATCAATTTTGTAATTTAGAGCTTTATTTGAATTTGAATTTAAATTTAAAATTCAATTTTCTCTAAAAATATAGGGTCTACGTCACAACAACACTGATACCAACCAGGCACAGCTGGTCGCCATAAGGGACTTGCAATTACATCGCCCGTTTCTAATCCAACCCATTGCCACCGCTGAAACTCCAGTCTCACGCAGAAACTCCAGTCTCACGCTGTCTCAGTAAACAGAAAAACCGAAAGAAAAAGAAAGGAAAGGAAGAATGTGGAAGGTATTCGCAGGTAGTGTTGGCGCGTTCCACCCATGGCGCATGATAGCAAGCCGCTATGCCTCCACTGCTTCTTCTTCTTCTTCCGCCGTCGACTCTCTCTTGCTCCGTTCCCTCAAAGAACACTACCTCGAAGTCTCCAACATGACTCCACTGCCTGTAACATTCCCAGCGAAACA
>JAUPMG010250189.1:0-22163 GCA_031762675.1 Pachysandra terminalis
ACAAAGAAGAAGAGCATGCACCAAGAAACCAAGAACAAGAGTAGAATGGAGAAAAAAAAGATGAATGCGCGCCATTTTCTCGGTTAGGGTAGAGTTTGAATAAAAAATTTATTTTTTTGTTGCCGTTAACGTTAGTTTTTAGTTTTTCGATTAAGTCCACGTGGCAGCAATCCAACGGTGCTGTATGGATTGCTGTAACCCTTAAGCTGTAGAGGATGCGAGGCCGGGGAGGGGGGGAGGAATTGCAATTCTCCTCTATCTTGTGAATTGAGGCTTCGTTATTTATGTGCTCCCAAATACGAAAATTGGAATTGGAGACCCCAATTCCAATTCAAGTCCCAATTCCACCTTTGATTCCACAAACCAATTGAACCCAAAAAAGGTAAAGTGGCACCCCAAATTTTATAGCCTTCAAAATTAAAAAAAAATGCATATATATAATAAATACACAATTACTTTCCCTCCAAAATTTCAATATTATGTTTTTAGAAACTTGAATCTCTTGCGATTTTGTCTTTAATGATAATCTTTAAGTTAAATTTGTTTTGATTGATTAATTTTCTTCTCCATCGCCAGGTTTCTAGGTTTCCCTTTTTTTCCAATGAATAAGAGTTTTCTTGATCTGTAGACTGTAGATGTCTTTGGGAGTTGGGTGTTTTGGTTGGTAGATTTTTTTTTTATTGTTTAGATCGGTGGTAACTTTGTGGGTTTGGATGTAGCTTCAAGAATATAAGGTTAGGGTTTTTGAGAAATTTTGGCTTTCTTTGTTTGCATGAATCGGATTGGTCTTCATCTCAAATTTCAATTCAACGACTTTGTTAGAGATATAACGAGTTCTTAAATTTTATATTCTTTAAATTACAAGGAAATCGTGTTCAGCATATCTATGTTATTATTTTATTTTAACTCTTTTCTTTGGTGTTTTGTTACAGATTCACAGTGAACGAAAATAGCTAAGCGGCGGTACCGAAGATTGCAGGAAGTTTATTAATAGCTTATAAACATGTTAGTAGGATTATTTAATTAAAAGTTATGTTTGTTAAATATTATACCGAGGATTGTAGAAAGTTTATAAATAGCATATTTAGTAAGATTATTTGATTAAATTTTTTTTGCTAAGGAATAAATAATAATTATATATTAATATTAAAAATCAATATATCATATGCTATATAAATTTATTTTATAATTGTTTTTTGTATTAATACTTGGCATATATTACATTCGTGATTCTTGAAATATATTCTCAAAAGTAAGATCACGCATAATATTTTGTTAGTTTTGATGATTAATTTTGTAATTTAAATAATACATGATTATTGATTGTTATCTAACAATTTCTATATGAATGGTGAATCATTATTTTAGGTATGACTTTAGAATTTTAGAGTAGTCACAATTGAACTAGATAGAAAACTCTATATTTTTTTAATTTTTTAATTTTTTATCGTCTCTCTAGATCGCAAATCCTTGACATTATGGTTAGATCATCAACTATTAATGCATTTTTCAAGAAAAAGGATATTCCGATTTCAGAGGCCAATCCATCAACTTCTATCTCTAATCCTGACACTTCAATTCATGAGACCCATCCTTCAAAAGTTTTAAGAATTGAATCTAAGTTGAAATTTGCTTCTTTAGAATGTGATCCAGGCTTATGTATTCCAATATGGGATTATCCTCCTAATCAACAAGATGAAATCCGACGTGCTTATATGAAGGCTGGATCATATCAACATATTCTTCAAGATTATCCACTTTCTGGAGCAGAAAAACATCCTCGTCGATTTCAATCTTCTTGGTTCAAACAATTTCCTACTTGGTTAAGGAATTCTCCTTCCAAGAATGCGGCATTTTGTCTACCTTGTTATGTTTTCGATAAGAATCCTTTTGGTCGTTTCGGATCAAATGCCTTTACTATTGATGGATTTCGAAATTGGAAGAAGGTGAATGATGGGAAGAATTGTGCTTACTTAAGTCATGTGGGAAGAGATCCCAATTCACCACATAAAATAGCTAAAACATGTGGTAGGGATCTATTAAATCAAATATAACATATTGAGAAGATACTCGAGAAAAAACTTCTTAACAAAGTGCAGACAACCGATTGTGGCTTAAAACATCAGTAGATATAGTCCGTTGGCTAACATTTCAAGCATGTGCTTTTAGAGGTCATGATGAACATCTAGATTCAAATAATCATGGAAATTTTATTGAAATGGTAAAACTTTTGGCAACCTACAATGAAACTGTTGCTAAAGTAGTAGAAAAATGCTCCAGAAAATGCTAAATATACTTCACTAATGATCCAAAAAGAAATTCTGCATATTTTTGCATGTAATGTGCGAAACATATTTCGTAAAGAAATTAGTGATGCAAAATTCTGCATAATAGTTGATGAAGCACGAGATGAATTTAAAAAGGAACAAATGGCTTTGTTTTGAGATTTGTTAATAAAGATGGATTTGTTCGTGAGCGATTTTTCGACATTGTTCATGTATCAGATACTACATCACTGACTCTGAAAAAAAGAAATATCTATCACTATTTCTCATCACAATCTCTATATTCAAAATATTCGGGGTCAAGGATATGACAGAGCTAGTAATATGCGAGGTGAATGGAATGGATTACAAGCCTTATTTTCTAATGATTGTCCATATGCATATTATATTCATTGTTTCACTCATCGCCTCCAATTAGCTTTGGTTGCAGCATCAAGAGAAGTGATTCCTATTCATTAATTCTTTTCTAAATTAACTTTTGTTGTAAACATTGTTGGTACCTCTTTCAAGTGACATGATGAATTACAAACATATCAAGCTAAGGATGTTGCACATATGCTTGCCATTGATGACCTTGAATCTGGTAGATGGCTTAATCAAATTGGCACCTTACAACGGCTAGGAGACACCCATTGGAGCTCTCACCTACATTCTATCTCTAGTTTGATAAAGATGTTTTGTGCGGTATGTTCAGTTCTAAAAAATATAATTAAAGATGGTTTGACATATTCTGAACGGGGAGGCGTAGATGCAGCTTATGATGCAATAACTTCTTTTGAGTTTCTGCTTATTTTACATCTTATGGAGAAAATTATGGGCATCACTGATGATCTCTGTCAAGCATTGCAACGCCAATCTCAGGATATATTGAATGCCATGAACTTAGTTTCAATCACAAAAGTATTGATTCAAAAGCTAAGAGAAAGCGGTTGGGAAGGCCTACTTGAAAAGGTAACATTATTTTGCAAAAAATATGATATAGCTATTTTTGATATGGATGCTCGATATATTGCAGGTCGGGATCAATCTCGTCATCAACAGGACCATATGACAATAGAGCACCATTATCGAGCAGATATATTTATTGCTGCAGTAGACTCTCAATTGCAAGAGCTAAATAACAGGTTTAATGAGCATACAATGGAACTCCTTATTCTTAGCTCATCCTTGGATCCCAATGACAAGTTTAGATCATTCAATTTTGATAACATTTGCAAATTGGTAGACAAGTTTTACCCCCAAGATTTTACAGAGCAGGACAAACTTCATTTGAGGTATCAATTACAACATTAGGAGCTTGATTTGATTCAAAATCCAGATTTTCAGAACATATTGACAATTGCTGATCTCTGTCAAAAATTGGTGAAAACAGAAATATTGGTTATTTATCATCTCTTAGACAGATTGATTTGGCTCATTCTAACTCTTTCAGTTTCTACAGCAACTACAGAAAGAGCATTCTCAGCCATGAATCTTATTAAAACTAGACTTCGCAACAAGATGGAAGATGGGTTTCTTACAGATTACATGATCACATACATTGAAAAAAAAAATTGTAAAAACAATTAGTACAGAGTCAATTATTGATGAATTCAGTTCTATGAAAGAACATCGAGCACAACTATAACAGAGATGCAATTATATTGAGTTGCCTGAATATTTGTTTTACTTTTTATATATTTATGATTTCTTTTTTTAAATTTTTTTACATATTTATGTTCAAATTATTTGGATCATGGATGTGCTTTTTTCTTTTTTATAATTCCATCGAAATACTATATAAGTTTTATTATTTAAAAAATTTATTTTATTATTAAAATTGTTATTCATTACTTGTTATATATAGAACTAGCAATTTTCGACCCAACCCGTCTGAATCCAACTTGATTAAATGGGTTAGGGTTGACCCGTTTATTAATTAGGGTCGATTTGGGTTTAGGTTCCATGATTTTTCAACCCATCTGTAAACAGGTTGAATCCAACCCAACACGTTTATATTGTAACCCGTTTATAACCTACCCGGACGCGGACCAGACCCGCTCTCACCTCTAGCTATAAATACTTTGGCCACCCCATACAAAGGTTCCTGGCTCTGCCCCTGTCTCCGATGGAAATTTAGAGAGTTTTGAGGGTGGCTGAAAGGGTGGCCGAAAGACTTGGGTATGATTTCAAAGTCTTCCCACCCATGGCCTTTTATCCTGAAGATTGGAATTGAATAGGTAGGTTTTTCAAGCGGCTAGGCACTCAAGCCAAATCAAAATGGATGACAGAAAAGCTGCTTCTTATATCACTGACTCAACTGTATTTTATATAATTTTATTAAGAATTTTCAGGCTCTCTCAACTCAGATATATATATATATATATATATTCTTTTCTTTTTAGATGTAAAATCCATTCATTCAATGGGATTTGATCTTTTGGGACTTGAGACTATTATCAGATTATTCTGCCATAGATCTCGACCCTCAAAAGTCTCAACTTTAACTTCAGTCTGAAGTCTTTCATTCTCCATATACCAAGTCTATGTATGCATTTGGAAGGAGCCACAGTTTGCCTAACATCAGAGGTAGAAAATTTACAAAGCTTGGAAATATGTTAGAATTTGTGAGAAGTGCTTAGAATTTAACAAAGTTCTTGCATTCTAGAACAGATGTTTCGAAATGCTTAGCACGTTATCTGTAAATGTGTGTTAAGATATTGTTAAATGCCAAAGTATGTTTAGAAAATGGGTTACACTGTAGCTTGAAATGCTTAGCACGTTATCTGTTAATGTTTGTGTTTAGGCCAGAACCAAACCACCTAAAGCCGGCCGGACCCCACAAGCCACCAAGACCTCTCGGGCTAAGTGTTGAAGAACTAAAGGGGCATAAGCCCAACAGGGTAGCATAGGCCCAAAAGGCTAACGCAAGCCCGATCCATCACCAAAGCAGAGTGTGTTGCCAACATGAAGCGATAGAGTGGACTAGATGTCAGCAAAGGGAGGAAGATAACTTCCTAGTATCAACCAACCGCAAAACGGTTGCAATGAAGGATTATAAAAGAGAATCAATCAAGACAAAAGAAGGCTCCACAACAAATCAATTGAAGAGCTCTTTAGCAAATCAACCCAATAGCTACATAAAGCTTCACCCATGATCCTCAATGATCATCCTCAATGATCATAAGCTTATCCTTTAGTTTTCTACAAGGATCCTACTACACCTACTTTGTCCCCCGAACCAGTCAGCAATGGAGAAATCCCAGTTAGGAGATTTACGGAAGCCCTCTCTTTTATCCCTTGCATATCGAGTTGTACACCCTGTGAAGTAGATTAGTCACGTCCCACAATCGGAGCCCAAGGAACCGCCGGAGTATTTGTATATTCTTGTGTATTTCATTTCTTGTCAACCTAATTAGAAGGTTTGCCTTCTAGTTATATGTTGTTTGTTACGACACTTAAAAGGTTTGCCTTCTAAGTTTACATTGTTGCCTTGTATTCTAGTTTTTATATAAGGTGTTGTTGATCGCGTAAAATCAGTTTCTCTGGGTCAACCATTGATCCTTCGAGATCGGAAACCATACAATTGTCTGACTCACAATTGATCATATATCAACCGATTTACCTTATTAATCAACTTACGTAGTTTGACTCACACTACCTGTCTTTCAGGTGAACTTGTAAAAGTTCTCGCACGCCCGCTCCCACTTCGGCCTCACGACCGAGAGTGACTCATTCACACAACCGACCCGGAGCTCTCAACTGACGTCGCTGGTACCAATTTACCGCCAACATCTTTTGGCACGCCTGGTGGGACCCCATTGGTGAAGCTAAATGGCACCTAAGACTAGAACTGGTGAATGGTTAGGCGACGATGACCGTGAAGGAGTGTTGCCCATCATGGACACTGTCCAAGAGGAAGTACTAGAAAGTAATACATCAGCTGCCGAAACCGTAGGCCAAGCTATCCCAAGTACAAAGGTAGGATCACCATCCACTTCATTTAAATAATAGCGTTTTGATGGCTCTGCAAGCCATCAACTATACCTTAATAAGGGTAGGCACCGATCAAGGACGCACTTATGCCACCATCGCAAAAAGGTTCTCGAGAATGCCTTTTGAGATGGAATCCCTGATCAAGCGTGAACACAATTCGGCTGGAGAAAGCGAAAGCTTGGCCAGAAGAACTTTTACGACACTTAAAAGCGTAAGTTGATTATTAAGGTAAATCGGTTGATATATGACAAATTGTGAGTTAGACGATTGTATGGTTCTCGATCTCGAAGGATCAATGGTTGATCCAGAGAAACTAATTTTACGCGATTAATAGCACTTTATATAAATATTAGAACACAAGGCAACATTGTAAACTTAGAAGGTAAACCTTCTAAGTGAAGACGTAACAAACAACATATAACTAGAAGGCAAACCTTCTAATTAGGTTGACAAGAAATGAAAAACAAGAATATACAAAGCCTCTGGGGATTCCTTGGGCTTCGATTGTGGGACGTGACTAGTCTACTTCACGGGTGCACAACTCGGCATGCAAGGGATAAACGAGAGGGCTTCCGTAAATCTCCTAATTGGAATTTCTTCGTGGCCGACTGGTTCGGGGGATGAAGTAGGTGCAGTATGATCCTTGCAAAAAACTAAACTAATGATCACTGAGAACCAGAGGTGACGCTATAGCTGTTGGGTTGATTTGCTGAAGAGTTTTTCAATTGATTTGCTGTGTAGAATTCTTCCGTCTTGGTTGATTCTCTTTTATAATCCTTCATGGCAACCATTTTGCAGTTGGTTGATACTGGGAAGTTATCTTCCTCCCTTTCCTGACATCTATCCCACTCCATCACTTCACGTTGGCAACACATTCTGCTTTGGTGATGGATCAGACTCGCGCTAGCCTTTTGGGCCTATGCTACCCTGTTGGGCCTATGCTTATTTAGTTCTTCAACACTTCTTAGCCCGAGCGATCTTGGTGGCTTGTGGGGTCCGGCCGACTTGAGGTGGTTTGGTTCTGGCTTAAACATTGCCCCCTTTCTTTTGTCTTTTCAAAAGTTATTTTTGAACTGACGAGAGAATCCTCATTTAATCGTCCTTGGAAATCGGCGATCATCATTGTCGTCTTTTCATATCTTTTCAAATTTTGAAACGAAAACCTAACCGACCTAGATCATTGCCTGCTTTTCTCTTTTCTTTCTATCCGCTGCTCTGTTTCTTTACTCCTCTGCTCTTACATGACGTCAAGCACTCGTTCTGAATCCTTTTCTTTCAACTCGGCCGATCAATGCATAATCCTCCCTTATGCAAATTCTTTGGCTATTGAGCCATCTTTTGCCGAAATCACTCCCACGTTGGTCTCGGCACTACAACCTGACATCCCTAAATATTTTGGAGAGAGCTTCCTCTCTGACGCCTCTTTCCTTGACTGGAAAGCGTGGACTGCCAACCGCTCTCTGAGGTCATGGCCTCAAGCTAATACGGAGTGGGTCTCCTGGATCAACCGTCTGACTCCGTTTTTTGCCCCTTTCTGGAAATCTGTAGGTATTTTTGAGCTTATCCAATATTCTCGTTATGATCTCTCAATGTCTCACTCCATGCTCGCAGCTTTAGTCTGCTTTTGGTCTCGTTCCACCAACTGCTTCCATCTTCTCTGTGGTCCTATGGGCCCAACTATTCTTGATGTCTGTGAACTTACTGGTTTGTCTCCAATCGGGGAATCGGTCGATGGCAGCTTTCCTTCATCAAATCTTTCCTTCGACAACTCCAATGCTCGGGTTGCATATGGTACTTTGATGCTGCGAGAGAAAAGAAATTCTCTACTCCTAATGTTCAAGAGCATTGTTCTTTCCTACTGATGTTTCTCTGTCGTAGTCTATGTGTAGCTTCCGGTCAATTGACCAAGGAATATACCCGGGTTGCCATTGCTTTGGCTTGCGGTCGAGCTCTTGCTCTAGCCCCTTTTTTATCTTTCTCAACTTTATCGCGGTCTCTTCAGTCTTTCCAGTCGAAACCTTGCTTCTGTCGGTGGTCCTTTGTGGAGCCTCCAGTTTTGGGTCTGGGAATATTTCCCGGGATTTTTTGTTCAATCAACCATGTCTCCTCACCCTAATCTTCACTTCCGCAACCAACATTGGCTGAAGGCCAGTATTATCTCTCGTTCTTTTGCCAACCGAACCTTCTTTATTTTATCATCATTCATCATGGCACTTCTTCTATCTTGTAATCCCAGCTTGACCGATAGGGAATTATCGTTGTCGTTCCTGCTTTATTTTCATCTTATTCATGGTTGACCGTTACTGAAATACCTATCAATCGACAATTATTCCTGTTCTTTGTAAACATCACTGGTCCTATCTCACCTCCATTAAGTAAGGCTTCGATCGAGTTAGAATCAGCCAAAAATGGCCGTCCATATGCCTTGATAATTTCTACTTTATTTTCATTCCACAAGATTAAGAATTGATGAAGAGATGATAGTATGCAAAGATTGGAGTGGATCCAATCAAGTCCTAAAAGTGCATTGTAACTTGAAGATGACTCCACCACGAAGAAGGCAGTTAAACCCTTCTTTTGTCCAATCTCCAACTCTACTGGTAGCAATCCTTGGGTGGTTGAGGTTTCTCCTGCAAAGTTAGTGATCATTATTTTGTTCGAAATTAGGTCAGTTATGGTTTTGCCAACTCTTTTCATTACCCTCCTTCTGTTTGATAGGGTCATTAAGACCCCTAGTGTTCCAGCATAGAAGACTTACCATTAGAACAGATGGGTGGGGGGGTTCAGCTCCTACCAAGGAAGAAACCTTCTTCTTTGTAGCATTGGGGGGTATAACATAGTCCACCAACTCTGCATCCCCTAAGACCCTGAGAATGCTGACCTTGTTAGCAGAAGTACTAAGGTGCTGAGCTGAATTAGTGTTTGGGGTTACAATGGCTTGCACTGTACTGTCATGAATTGGCAGGATTTGATTCTCAGAAGTGCTAGGGGCAATAGTACTGGGAAGGGGTTCCTCTTCAGTGTCACATCCAATAGATTCAACTGACAAGTCAGGGGTGATTTGTGCCATACAAGTCTTGCTGTGGGGTGAGACTCCTTCCTTTGGGGCATGAGAGGGGGGGTAATTCTTCTTCTTCTTGATTGCAGTCCAGGTTCACTACCCTTCCAGTAGGTGCCCACTTCTTAGGTACCTTTGCAATAACAGGACATGGCTTAGTCCCATGGTCAAAACACTTGCAGTGGGTACACATCTGAGGTCTCCACATATACTCAACTTCTATATCAATGATTTCCTCAATTAAAGTGTTGCCTGATATATTAAGTGAGAAACTATTTGGCATTTCTGAATCAGTGTTGATCTCAACACAAACCTTCGCATAGTTCATCTGAGAACGGTTCTTAGTGGGCACATTGAGAGGAACTCCCACAGCACTTGCTACGTAGCTAAGGCCTTCTGAAGTCCAAAGCTCAAGAGGAACATTGTAGAGCTTGATCCATACAGGAATGGTATTGAGGCTCTCTTTGAGCAACGGCATCTTAGGCCTCCACCCTCTTAGTATTAGAAGTTTACCAGCTAAATGCCAAGGACTAGAAGCAAGGACCTTATACCGGATATCCTTACTGGAAAATCTAAGAAAATAGAACCCATTGTTGTTTGAAGTAACTTCAACATTGCTAAGTCTGCCCCACAGTCTCTGGGCAAAAGCCTTCACCACATTCAAATGTAATCTTTTTTCAAGGAAGTGCCCCACTAAAGTGCCTTCCCACAGGGCAATACCTGCATCAATAACCTTCTTTGGGGGGCAAACCACTAACCTACCATCCTTGAGGGTAGGAGGAAAGTAACACAGTTTGGTGTGGGACGGGGGAGCAGAATTGGCGAATAGAGAGGACCAAGCGCCAGGGGTAGGATGGAGAGATTGTGAGAAGGGGGAAGGACTAGCAGGAACATAGCCTGTCAAGCCAGGAGATGACCTGGGAGGCAGCTCGTTGTAACCAGATACTGGTAGTTGACAAAAAGTTGGTCCTTTGTCAAGAGACAAAGCCAGGGCAGGGGAACAGGGAGGAGGCGCAGTAATTGATGAAGAGGGGGGAAACCCCAATGTAACTCCCTTACTAACCTTAACAGGTAAAGCCCCAGGGTAGGTCAATAGGCCATTGCCAGGTCCAAGGACTGGGGGTTGCAGGGGAGAAGACAGGCCAGGGGGAAGAAGAGAGAGTCACAGTTTGAGGAAGACTGCCCTTCCCACCTCCAGTTGCTCCTAAAGCCAAATGAGGAAAAGAATCAGGTTCGGTCAACAAGCCTTGGTCTAATCCATAAGGAGCAAAGCCAGCATCAGAGGCAACCCCAACAGAATGGCGGGAGAAGGAGAGGGGGAAGGAGACCTGGGTCAAGAAAGTAAAGGAGGAACACCAAGGAGAGCAATAGAAGGTAGAAGAGAACCGGGTATGACTGAGAGTGTAGAATGAGCTGCACAGGTAAGAGGCTTGGAAGAGGAGACAGCCAAAGTAGGGGAAGACGAAGAAGGAGCTGCAGAGGAGGAAAGATTGCGGTTTTTCCTCCCCATGAGGGACGGAAAAGGGGGTGGGGGAGGGGGGTCAAGAGAGTGGCAGCACGTCTCTGGCACCGAAGGCGCGTCGGAAGAGGGGAAGAGCCGGAGAGCTCGGGGGGTCAAGTTCTAGGATCTGATGATCCTTATTTGAGCAAGCTGTAGTTGTTACTCCCAGAGAAGGCTTCTTTGAAGTTTGAACTGAACATAAAGAGAGACTTACTTGAACTGGTCGTCTTGCTTACAATAATCTATGCTGATCATACAGAAAATGAGACTTACATCCTAGTGTTCAATTTTTCGGTTGGTATGTTCTTATTCTTTTCTTCTCTTCTTCCCTTCTTCCTCTTCTTCTCCAATGCAATTGACGGCTAGGGTTTGGCTCTAAACCTTCTGTAATCACTTTTTCTCCTTCTTATTCTCTCACAAAGGCACTCTGTTATTCTAACCTCCAATGAGAAGGAAGGTGAGGGACAAGAAATAGGAAACTTCCCTTCCTTCTCTCACCCTTCCAACCCCACAATAACCCATGTACCAACTCGTTTCAATTTGAATTTACATTTTTAAAATCACAAGTAGTTCTCCTTAAAGTTTTCTAATTACACTTAAACCCCAAATCGGATATTTTGTTTATAATTTCACCCAAGCTCTAATTAGTCATAAATCAACACCATTAATTTCTAGAAAAATGCCAAATAAATTTTATAAAATCCTTTTCATTATTTTTATTATTTAAAAATATGAATTATTGAGTTTAGGGTCAATACAGCTGGCCCTTGGAATTTTGCTAGCCAATTACTAATTTTGAGAGAATGGAAGCCTAAGATGCAGCTAATGAAGGAACAATTGAATTTAGTTCCCATCTGGGTGAAGTTATTCAATGTTCCTTCGAAATATTGGACTCTGGATGGATTAATTTATGTAGAAAGTACGATTGGTGTTTCCCTTCACCTAGACTACACTACTGAGAACTGCTCAAGGGTGAACTTCACTAAGGTATGTATTGAAATACAAACAGAATCAAGTCTTCCACGAATTATTCACCTCAATGTGGTAGAGGAAAGTGAACATGAAGGGCTAATTGAAGTCAAGGTAGAATATGCATGGAAACTACAAGTGTGTTCCACCTGTAAGTGTTTTGGCCATCTCACTAAAGCATGTTCTATTACCAAACTCCAACCTAAGTAGTGGGTTCCAACTGGTACAAGGCTTGATGAAGCAGCATCTTCGAAAAAGCTTGAGAAACCTATAACTCCATTAGAAATCAACCAAGGGGTAGAGCAAGTCTTACAGCCCTCAAACAATACTCTATCTAGCACTGTAATAAATATTGTGGTGGCTTCCAATCCAGTAGCTACATCTCCAAGGAGCATCAACACTGTCAACGTCTCTCAAACAAATTCCATTGGCTCTAGCTCTAAAGATAAACTACCTTCAGGTCAACTGTCACGCCCCAGATCTGAGATATGTGATCTCGAGGATCTCAAGGTGCGACCTTCAAATCAAAACCCCTTGGATGCGGAAACCAACCACAAATCACAATAAACAACATACAAGCAGAAGCCAATCATAAATTAAGCCATCCTTCAATTTAAATGTCCTTTCATCAATGTCTTAACCCAAAATATAAACTACATTTAAATTCAAATACTCCTAATCTATTACAATTCAAAGTAATCTGAAATCAGAAAAACAACAACTGAAGAATCTTAGTCGCCTTGCATCCTGTGCTCCGACTCATCTCCTTAACATGTTGGACGAACAACACACGTACCACTAGTAATCCATGGTCCTAAATCTCACAATTTCAATAACATATTCAGCACAAACTCATTTCATGCTGTACATTAGTATTATCATAATTTCCCAGTCATATTAAACAACCAAAATCATTTCATCATATCACATGCATTACTATCCCATTCATCACTTCATATGAATATTAGAACAACAATTAAAAGAAGAGTCTATTATGAAAGTGCAGAAAACATAATGAACGATGAAATGAATGAATGGTATGCAAAGATGATGATTAAACACAAGAAATGCAACACACATATTATGAATGCTAACGAATGTAAATCCAGTGATCAGCTAGTCCCAAGTAACCTTGGCATGCAAATTTAATACAGCCAGATGAGACTCTCTTCCCAAGTAACATAATTACTTGACATCAATTTTAATACAGCCGGAATGATACTCTCTTTCATCCCATGTGTACATCGTGGTTTTGTGGGATTCTCAACCCATTGGGCTTAATTCCCGTAACTATTTGCATGTTTGTTCCTCATGCATATCTAATGCATGGAAGGGTCACTCAAGGACCATTCTCTATCACTACATCATTCATAATCTCATGCATATCTAATGCATGGATTGGTCATTCATGGACCATTCAACACAACTCATGCATATCTCATGAAAAACACATACACACATTGAATTCCATCATTTACACATGTTGCACATGTCAGAAAAATAACACATATTACCTTATATATCATAGCACTCAATCTCATTTTACATAAAACATCAAATCATGGCATCAACATCAATTTGTTTCATAAGTCATCACACACACATTTGTTATGGGATAAGACCACCACACACAACCTCATTAGGTCCAAACATAACTTCCCATAAATGTTCACACCTAATGAGCTTCGGCCCCTACTTTCGGTCCACCCCCAACAGATGCGAAACCCTAGGTCCCCCTTTCAGTCCACCTAAACCCTCGGTCCCTTTTCCATAAACTTTTCCTCATTTTTGTGGATTTCGTTCCACTCTCGGCTCACCCCCGATTGGATCGAAACCTTTAGTCCACTCCAGGGTCTACTCCCGACTGGACCTAAACTCGGATTTTTCCTAGAAAACCCCAATTTTCACCCCTTTTAATTCTATATTGGTCTAACACATCGTTTAACACCCCTCCCTTTGTTTATATATTTATTATCTACTTTCTACCCATCATTATTCCATGCTTTCATTCCACCAAATCTCATTAACATAACACACATATGTGTGTGTATACACATGTGTAGATACATGTGTGCGTGTTATGTTAATGAGATTTGGTGGAATGAAAGCACGGAATAAGGATGGGTAGAAAGTAGATAATAAATACATAAACAAAGGGAGGGGTGTTAAACGATGTGTTAGACCAATATATATATAGATATATATGCACACTTATATATATATATATACTCACATGCTACACCATAGTGGAAAAATATGCGTGAGCATAAGCATTACATAGAAGATGATACATATTCCATAAGCACACATAACAACATATCATATATTTTCTACCATAAAATACACTTAGATCTGAGATTAGAGGCACATACGCGTATATCCACGCACTTATATACATATATACACATGCATAGACATACTCACACTCACCCACACCCATGGACACTATTATTAATAATATGAGGAGCAATTGAGGTACCTACCTCTTTGTTGAAAACCCAGAAATTGCAGAATCTCCCCTTCTTCTTCCTCTCTCTTTTCTTCCTTTCTTTTCTACATTCTCTCTCTCTTTTCCAGATCTGGCAGTAGCCTCCTCTCTCTTTCTCTTTCTCTTTTTTCTCACCAAAACACAAGCCTAATCTCTTCTCTTTTGTTCTTCACGCACTAGCCTCTTCTCTTTTGATTTCCCTCCTTAATTCTAATTCATACGCACCTCTCTAAAATTGGATAAGGAAGGTTTCCTTTAAAGAGTCCTCCATAAAAGACTCCCACTCAAATAGAAACTCTCTCTCTCTCTCTCTCCTTATCTTTCTAATTTAATTTGAATCTAACCAATTTTACTAAACTAACCTGGGATTTAGTATTGGACCACACGACCAGATTTGAACCAAACGCAACTTAATTTCTCATAATTATACTATACTCCCCAGATTTCTTATTTAGTTATAGTTTGACCCTAATTCTACAATATATGTACCAAAACATATTATTATCATGATTAGTTCTCATACCCACACAAATCTGAACATATGATATCACTAAGTTAACCTAAAGATTATGATTCCTTCTAAGTCAACTAATTTTAGTTTCTACATTAATTAGAGGCACAAACAATCATTTAAATATTCAAATTTCATTCCCACTTATTTAATTCATTTAATTAATCACAAATTAATTTATTATATTAATTTCTAGGTTAGGGTCACTATAATCTTCCTCCTTTAGGAAATTTCGTCCTCGAAATTTATCACACTAAATCTCTAGATTACCCATGTCCTAAAATCAATTATGCTTCAATTATGGAATCTCTAAGTGTATTATGCATGAAATACTCCTAGAAATTATAACACGTAATCACAAAAATCATGTTATGCACACACCACACCACACACAAGTTCACTCATGTGAATCTTAATGTTCACGTCTATGTTCCCTTCTCCCTAGGCAATCTAACCTAGAACTTTGATACCACTTGTGATGTCCCGGATCCGAGATATGTGATCTCGATGATCTTAAGGTGCAACCATCGGATCCAAACCCCTTGGATGCGGAAACCAAAAAACAATCACAATAATCGCAATAAACAACATACAAGCGGAAGCCAATCATAAATTAAAAACTGCTTCAATTTAAATTTCATTACATCAATGTCTTAACTCAAAACAAAACTAAATTCAAATTGAAATACTCTTAATCTATTACAATTCAAAGTAAACTGAAATCAGAAAAACAATAACTAAAGAATCTTATTCGCCTTGCATCCTTCGCTTTGACTCATCTCCTTAACCTATTGGACGAACAACACACGTAAGTGTGAGCTTATGAAGCCTAGTAGGAACCCATGGTCCTAAATCTCACATTATCAATAACATATCCAGCACATACACATCTCATGTTGTAAATTAGTATTATCATAATTTCCCATTCATATTAAACAACCAAAATCATTTCATCATATCACATGCATTAGTATCCCATTCACAACTTCACATGAATATTAGAACAGCAATCAAAAGAAGAGAACATTATGAAAATGCAAAAAATATAATGAATGTTGAGATGAATGAATGCTATGCAAAGATGATGATTAAACATAAGAAATACAACACGCAGATTATGAATTCTAATGAATGAAAATCCCGTGATCATCCGGTTCCAAGTGACCTTGGCATCCAATTTTAATACAGTCGGATGAGACTCTCTTCCCAAGTAACATAATTACTTGAAATGCATTTTAATACAGCTGGAATGGTACTCTCTTTCACCCTATATGTACATCATGGTTTTGTGGGATTCTCAACCCACCCGGCCCAATTCCCGTCACTATGTTCATGTTTGTTCCCTATGCATATCTAATGCATGGATGGATCACTCAAGGACCATTTAGTATCACTACATCATTCATTACCTCATGCATATCTAATGCATGGATGGGTCACTCATGGTCCATTCAACACAACTCATGAATATCTCATGCAACACACATATAAACATTCAATTCCATCATTTACACATGCTGCACATATTAGAAAAGTAACACATATTACCTTATTTGTCATAGCACTTAGTCTCATTTCACAGAAAACAATAAATCATGGCATCAACAACAATTTGTTGTACAAGTCATCACACACACATTTTTATGAGATAAAACCACTCCACATAGCCTCATTAGGTCCAAACACAACTTCCTATAAACTTTCACACCTATTGTTCCCCTACTTTCAGTTGATATCACTAAATTAATCTAAAGATTATGATTCCTTCTAAGTCAACTAATTTCAGTTGCTATAATAATCAGAGGCACAAATAATTAAATAAATATTCAAATTTCATTCCACTTATTTAATTCATTTCATTAATCATAAATTGATTTATTATATTAATTTCTAGGTTAGGATCACTACATCAACATTCTAACAACAGCAGGTATCATTTATTTGATTTAGTTGACAACGAGGTTATTCATACAAGTGAAGATAATATAACCACTTTAGTACCTACTGTGGCTGATGAGTTCCTCCCATCTCCCTGGATTAAATGTTAAATATTTCCTGTTGGAACATTCGTGGTCTAAACGACCCGTCTAAATAGCAGAAGTGAAATTCTTAATTAATCAGTACAAGTTGGGTTTGATTGCATTAGTGCAAACTAAAGTTAGGTTAAATACAACACAGTCAATTGTTAAAGCTCTTGTTTGTGGGTGGAAATTTTTTTTTTTATTACAATTATTCTGATAGTGGTAGGATATGAGTAGCATGGAACCCAACTGATATAAATTTTGAATGTTTATATAGTTCTGACCAAGTGTTGCATGGTAAGCTTACTTTTAAAACTCAGGACGAATGTGCAATGGCCTCCTTTGTATATGGATCCAATGACAGAAATGAGAGGAACAAACTCTGGGGGTGATCTAACTAGACTTAAAACTAATGAACCTTGGATGCTGGTAGGGGATTTTAATATTGCTAGGTTTGCTGCAGAACAAATGGGAGGAATAAGCATCAATAACCAGGCTGTTAATGTGTTCAATCAATTTATAGACCACTTAGAACTGAGTGACCTAAGATATAAGGAATAGCAATTGAATGATTGGAGTCAAGGAACTGAAAGGAAAGTGTGTAAGCTGGACAGAGTATTAGTCAACTTGAGTTGGATTCACCAATTGAATGCATCAGAAGCTGAATTGTTAACCCCTGTCATATATGATCACAATGTTGCATTGATAAGGATTTTTGTGGATGGGGCCCAAAGGCAAGGTGCCTTTCAAGTTTTTTAACCATTGGGTTAGACATCCAAATTTTCATAATTTGATTAAGGATACATGGCAGATTGAAGTAAATGGGAATGCAATGTTCATGCCAGTATCTAAACTCAGTTAAGTTAGCTCTCAAATCTTTGAGCAAGCAGGAGTATTCTGATATTCATAATAGAATTATTACAACCAAGGATGAGCTTAACAAAATTCAAGGGGATATATACATGATGGTCATTGCAACTATGACTTGATCTTGAAGGAAGCTAACAAGTTATCACTCTACAAGGCTCTTCTTATGGCTAATGAATCTCAGCTAAGACAAAAATCTAGTGTCTTGTGGCTTCAAAATGGGGATGGAAATTCTAAATTCTTCTTCAAATCCCTTATCATGCACATGTCTAGAAACAAGAAATTAAGTGTCAAAAAGTTGCTGAAATAATTTTTAACTACTTCAAGGAGTTTATTGGTAAACTATTGGATAACAGGGTTAACTTTCATAATGAGGTTCAATTCCACCAATCCATATCTTCTGAGACAGCTGCTAATCTTACTAGAGAGTTCTCTTTTGAGGAAATTAAGGGTTTCCTGTTTAATCTCAAGAATGACAAAGCTCCTAGCCCTGATGGTTTCACCCCTCTATTCTTCAAAGCTACTTGGGACTTCAATTACCTTGATTTATGCAATGCCATTAGTGAATTTTTCAAAAATGGTAAGTTATTTAAAGAAATTAACCGCACTACCATCACTGTGGTGCCTAAGGGTCCTAAGCCAACTAATGTTGAGGAATATAGACCCATTTCCTGCTGCTCAGTCATATATAAGTGCATGTCAAAGCTGATTGCTAGCAGGCTCAAGGTTTCCATCAACCCTCTAATTGACCAATACTAGTCAACCTTTATACCTGGGTGACTCATATCTGATAACATACAGCTTACTCATGATTTGCTTCATGACTATCATCTTAACAAGGTAACTCCTAGATGTGCTTTCAAGATCGACCTCAGAAAGGCTTATGATAATGTGGACTAGAAGCTTATTGATTTTGTATTACATTCATGGCCTTTCCCTAATTTTTTTAGAAAATGGATCATGGATCTGGTCTCATCTCCTTGATACTAAATCTAATTTAATGGAAGCCTAAAGGGTTATTTTAAAGGTGGTAGAGGTCTTAGGCAAGGTGACCCCTGTCCGCGTATCCATTCACAATGGTAGTGAAAGTAATTTCTTATAACATCAAGGATCAAACCAACAGCTCTGAATTTCAGTATCATCCAAAATGCAAGGATCCTACTATAACTCACCTATTCTTGAAGATGAAATACTTATGTTTTCTCATAATGATGTTAAGTCAGCCACAGTTCTCAAAGATGCTCTTAATGATTTTGAGAAAATGTATGGTTTATCAATGAGCAATGCCAAGAGCTTAATATTCTTTGCTTCTACCCTAGAGCTTCTCAAGAACCAAATTACTCATTCTTGAACCTTCAAGAAGGTACTCTACCTATCAAATATCTGGGTATGCTTCTCATCACCACTAGGCTCAAGTTCAATGACTGCAGGGAGCTCATTGACAAGGTTACTAGAAAAACTCAAAGCTAAAAATTTACATCTCTAACTTATGCTGGCATACTTCAGTTGATTAAGTCTGTCCTCTTTGTTTTCCAAACCTACTAATGCTCTAACTTTCTATTTCCTAAGAAGTTTTTGAGGAATCTGAAATATATTTGTTGAAGATTCTTATGGGATTGAGCTGATCTAAGAAGAAGGATCATTCATGTGGCTTGGAATATGGTTTTTCTACCAAAGAATGAATAAGGTCTAGGTGTTATGAACATCATTGAATGGAATCAAGTTGCAATCCTCAAACTTATGTGGCATATCATTAGTAAGAGAGACTCCTTATGGGTCAAATGGATTCATACCCATCTTCTCAATGATAGAAGTATTTGATCTATCAACATCCCCTCAAACCTCTCCTGGGCTTGGAGGAAAATATTGCAAAGCAGATCTATTGCAAAGAATTTGGTCACATAAAACATTGTAAATGGTGATCATACTTGGTTATGATGGAACCTATAGCATCATCTCAGCCCTTTGGTTGACCATTTTAGACCAAGGGTAATTCATAATTGGGGTTATAATCTGAATGATAGGGTGAGTAGGATTCTGCAGCTAAACTCTTGGATCACTGTTCCTAACTCCACCTTTTCTGATATTTGAAACCAATTGGGAGCAATGGTAAGAACTCAACCGAAGGACAGAGTGGTATGACTCCAACTAAATTGGAAGATTTTAGCATGAAAGAGACTTGGGCTACTCTTAGACCATCACATCTGAAGATTTACTGGTAAGAATTGATTTGGTTTTCTCAATGTATTCCTAAATGTAGTTTCATCTCATGGATGGCTAGTAGAAGATAAAACTCGCTTAAGACAAGCTACAACAATTGGGTGTACTGTCCACGTCTTCTTATGTATTTTGTAATAATAGTAATGAGTCTATTGATCACTTGTTATTTAAATGCCCGTTCTCCAAGCTGGTGTGGAAAATTGTGCCGAGGAAATCAGGTAACATAGGAAATCCTCTTCCTTGAGATGAAGAAATAAAGTGTTGTTCTCAACACACGAAAGGTAATGATCTGACAAATACAATCTGCAAACTCAATCTTACAATAACTATTTATCACCTCTGAAGAGAAAGAAATTTCTAAATATTCCAACAACAACAGAGGGGAACTGACAGAGTCACTCAAGTCATATGTGTTGATATTAAGTTTGTTTTTGCTGGTAAGAAATTCATAGCAGAGAATTATGCTACGATCTTACCCTTTTTCACTAATTGGATCATCCAGGAAAGTTTTATGTAACTCTGTCCTAAACGTGTGTAGTCCTGTTAACTGGGTTTCTATGATGGCTTGCTGCTAGGTTGATTTGGCCTTTGTGGTGTGTTGGTTCTATGTCATGGCATGCCTTTTCCCTGGTTTGGTGCTTTTGGTATACCTTCTCTGGAGTGAGATTTATTCTTGGTCATTTCATGTGGGTAGGCATATTTGGTGGCTATCATCTGGGGTTTAGGTTGTCAGATATGTATTAATCTGGGTGTGTGAGTATTAGTATGTGTGCATTTTGATGCGTGTGTATGTTCAATTTGGTGTGTGTGAGTTGTGGTTAGTTTGGTGTGTGTGTGTGTGTGTGTGTGTGTGTGTGTGTTTTGTGTGTGAATTTGGTGGTGACTATGTGTGTGGGTGAGTTTGGTGCGTTTTTCCCTTGGTGTGTGCGAGTGTTAAGCACTTGGGTATTTTTCCTTTTGATGCCTTGGTTTTGGCCCTCCCATGGATCTCCTTGCTGCTGGGGTTGGACCCATTGGCTAAGTCTCTCTTGGCTTCTGGTCTATTGCTGCTTTGTTACTGCCATGTCTGTTATGCTGATGCTTTTCTAACTCATTTGTCTGTTAAAGTATCTATTGTGTTTTTGGTTCTTTGCTGCTAGGTTAATTTGGCCTTGGTGATGTGCTTGTTCCATGTAATTTTCTCTCCAAAAATATCGAATCCATCCTGCTATAGTCTGACGAGAACCCTTATCAGAAGATGAGCTAGGAGTAGTTTTTCCTAATACAGCTTTCTTCTTCGAAAGTCTCAAGCCATCAATCAAAGCTTTCTGAATCGCAAGTTCTTCACGATATAAAGAAATTACTCCAAGATGAATATTTCCTATAATAGGAAGACTACATAAAACTCAAACGTCTTCGAGAGTAGGATTAATTTCTCCAAACGTTGTCACGAACGTATGAGTTTGTGGATTCCAATGAGGAATGAACGATTTAAGACCCTCATTATCTCGAGCTATTTCTGCAAGTGATGCTCGAACATTATTAAAAATACTTGACTGCTTTAACTTGGCCTCATAAACTGGATTGGCTAGAATGTTTCTACACCAAGAACCCCAACCCATTAGAACACCAAAATGAGATTTAAAATATATAGCAGAAATGGGGAAATCATTCTGAATAGCCTTGAAGTAAGGGATCAATCGAAAGTCCTTTATTGTCACGACCTGAATTCCAAGGTAAAGCACGTGATTCACACGAGCTTAGACCTCAATTTCCAAGCCGCAACTCTCACCCTCAATTGATCACACTTAATAAGCATTAACAAACTTCGATGGTGGTACATCCATGAATCCAAGTCAGAGCATGATAACATCATCTATATCAACGCAGCAGAAATAAACACCGATCAAACCTGAATATACAACCCATATATAATGCATACATCTAGATGTGAATCAGAACATCACATCACGAAAGATACCCAAAAAAAAGTATCTATACATCCACATGTATCAGAAATACAAAATGAACAAAACTATTACATGTTCTAAACAAAATGGGAGTTTACACCAGCTCTCTAAAAAACAGTAGTCGCGATCCTCATGCGCATGTGCACAATCATCCACGTCGTACGCTCTATCAGGATCCTCCTCAGGCGAATCTACATAACCTGAAATGTTTGTGGCCAAAGGCCTGAGCTACACGGCCCAGTAAGCAATAATATGCAAAACAAAAGAAACAATAACATGCTCATATGATCATGCATGCCATGCCATGTCATATGCAAGG
>JAUPMG010250214.1:9994-22158 GCA_031762675.1 Pachysandra terminalis
CCCCCCCCCCCCCCCCCCCCCCCCCCCCCCCCCCCCCCCCGCTCAGGTTATTCAAAACACTAAAAAATATTTCTTTTTGCATTGTTTATATATGTTTATTTATTTATTTATTTATTTATTTTTATATTTAGAAGGATTTAGGATTTAGTATGGTTCAACCCATGATGATTCAAGTGCCCAACAAGTAGTCATGTAGGGTTTTTTTTTCAAAGGGGATAGATACACCATTTAAAGGGATCCACTGATGAGTCTTACATATTTAAAAATAAATAAATAATTAAAAAATCAGTCTAATAGGATACTTCTTTGTTTGATTCATCCTCTACAAGCTAATTAAACATAATCAAAGAACTGGTTCCTAATTCAGAATGAACACCAACGAACCCTCTAAGTACTGTTTGATTTTTATCTTCAAAGTTTTACAGTAATTTTTTTTTAACATAAAAAGAACAAAATTTATAAATCATATATCTAAAAACATTTGCTGAAGCTGTTCTTGATATTTTCTCAACAGAATCGCATACATGTTTTTTAACTCTAAAATCTTAATTAATATTGGCATATATTCTAGTAGTTACGAGTTGACTCATTCAACGAGTCACAATATATATATCCGAGTTAGGGTTTCAAAATACGGATCTTCAAATAACACAGCCAATGATCTTCATTTACAAAAAAAAAAAAAAAAAAAAAAAAAAAAAAGGAAAAGGTAAACCACAATAGAAAAAACTATCCATTGAGTCTCTTACAATCTCTCTCATCTTTACATCTCTCTATATTCAAATGATAGGAACCCTAATGAATTACTGTAATAATTAATCCACCAACTAACCAATTACAACTCCATGAACACATTTCCATTGCTTCTGATCATCATCCATGGATCTTCTTTCCCTGGAAAACAAAACATCAAAAACAAAGATTATTATTTAGATACCAAAGCAAAATCAGATCAAAGAAGATGATCACATGACATGAAATCTTACGCTATTATCTGCTTCTACATAATGAGCTCTTGTAGCCTTGAGCATGGGGCGTGCCATGACGCTTTCGCGACGAACCAAAGGCTTTCCACCGGATCGATTCGGCGGAGGAACAGACGAGTGCGTCTGCGGGCCTCTATAATCGATCTCATAGACATCCGAGTTCAAATCTTCCACACTGGATCTTCCTATATATTGAAAACAAATGTTCAAAAAACTCTATTAATTAACAAATAGAAACAATTAGCACAATTATATATATTCTTGCATGCATGAATGGATAAATTAGAAAAAAAAAATGATAAAGAAGAGGGATTTATGTGGATGGCAAACCTTGGGATAAGATCGGCCAGGGTAAAATGAGGAAAAGAAGAAAGATGCAGATGAAGCTAGAGGAGTACTTGAGCTCCATTGCAGTAGTAGTTTAGTACTAGTGTATATGCTCTTCTTACTTGGATAGCTTGGCTCTTTCTTGCTATTTAGGAAGGAGAAGTCTTATGATTCATGGATCATGGAATAAGCATGGGAGGGAGAGGAACCGTTTAGGATTTCAGCTTTTGGCAATTGAAACCGTCACAATCTGTACAGCAAGCACTTGTGAGGTTGCAATGTTGACGTGCTAAGGTTTTTCAATGTACTGTAACCACACAACTCCAGCACACACACACTCTCTCTCTCTCTCTCTCTCTCTCTCTCTCTCTATTGTTTTTGGTTCAGACAGCCCCATGTGTGCATTATTGATCAATGCCCATAGCACATCATCCCATTTAGCTTCCTTGCCTGGTCACAGCTACTTTCTCTCTCTAGCTCTCTCTCTCTCCCATCAACATTAGAAACCTCTAGCTTGGCACATGTCCTTGATGGCTATGAGAAACACATACATGCATGAACACATAACACCCACATCAACGGTGTAAATGAGTTCAATGGGAGTTTAGTCATTTTCATGGGCATTATAGTCCACCAGAAATGTTGGGACATTGGTTTGATGGACCTGTCAAAACTCAAAAGGGCAGTAGCTATATCTTTAGGTATTTATTTATGTGCAGAGCTAGATGGGATAAATGAGTACATTTAAACTTTTTTTTTTTCCTTTGGATATTATTATCTCTGTCGTTAAAATCTTATGGTTCAATTCAATTTAATTTTAATAACGAAAAAAATTGGTTTATATCAAAATCTTACGATTTATACATTGAATCTTAAGAAATATATATTAATTAAGAAATATAATTTATTTATTTATTTATATATATATTAATTAAGAAATATAATTTATTTATTTTAATAATAGAAAATTATTTTCTTCAGAAAAACTCAAAACTTAAATCTCAAACCCTAATTCTATTAAATTAATACGAATCTTACAATTTGTAATTTAAAATTATGATTCGAGTCTACACTATGGGAGTGTTTGGCTACTCCTATACGTGTTTATATTTTGAAACTGTGTTAGAACAACAGGTTTTATCATTGTTACCATGGATGGATGGACGGACCATGCATCATCGATCATCATTGAAGTGGTGGGACAGCAAACCATGAGGGGCTATAACGACGAAACGGTAGGCATTAACACTTAAGCCAGAGATATAATTATAATAGGAAGGAGGTAGGTGGGATGATGATTTTAGAGTTTCAAATGCAGCATTAATTATTTAATGCATAAAAAATATGATTCGCAGTTCCTCCTTCTTTAATGCATTGAACGTGTTAATCAAAATTATTGCAGTCCAAACTGGTCCTTTAATGCATTGAACGTGTTAATCAAAATTATTGCAGTCCAAACTGGTTTGGAGACCGATTTAAATAATGCGAATATATATATATAAGGTCTTATCATGAAAATGTTTAGCCAGCAGGCAAGAAGTCAAGTCTAAACGAAGAATTGAGTCATTGGATTTTTTCGAAAAGGTTGAAATAAGTTGAATGATTAAAATATCTAATCTCGATGTTGAAATAGCAAATGTCTGCGATATAGCCCGTCAAAATAATGGTTTACAAGCTGAGCCACCGATGTGTGGCTCAGATGGTAGCAAGCTAAGCTCTAGTGGGCGTCTCGGAGGTAAGTCTGAAGTTCGGATCCTACTAAAAGCACTGGTGGTCAGGAGTTTATCTTAATTGCTTCCGGCCCGAACGTGGATTAGTCCTACACCCAAGTGGGTGTGAGGACACCGCGTGGTTAAGACCAAAACAAATAATGAGTTACAAGCTGCCACACATGTCACGATCTACTGCTTACATGGCAATAATTGTTGTTATGTGGAGACTGATCCTATCAAGGCAATTGAGAAGTACCGATAATCTTCTAACATTGGAATGCCGGTCGAATTTGACGCTGAGATCGCGGGGTTGCTAGGGGTAGTACCCCTGCCCGAAGGGAGGTGTAGGAGCGTAGTTTCCAATCCGAATTTTTTGAGGGACTAGGAATATAATAGTAATTTTATTTATATTATATTTAGCCCTAATTACAGAGTATTTATTTATACTTTGGAACATTGGTCGAATTTGGCGCTGAGCTCGTGGGGTTGCAAGGGACAATGCTCCCTGCCCGAAGGGAGGGTGCGGAAGTGTAGTTCCTGGTCCAAATTTTTTGGGGGATTAGAGATATAATAGTAATTTTATTTTTATTATGTTTAGCTCGAATTACAGGATATTTATTCATACTTTTGTGGCTGCTCTGTAACACATTATTTCGAACTTTGAAGAATAGTAAAATTGGATGTGCATTCGTATTCGGATTCTGTATGTACAATTTATCAAACCACATAAATTAAATTTGTATCGTGTGCTTGATTTCTTCTTCATCGTTTTTATCTATCTTTCCAGACAATAATTTCATGTTATATTAGTATAAATAAAAAAAATATATATATATATGCCGATATAATTCATGCTTATAGATATATCAGGATAAGAGCTCGTATCTCCCATCTTTAAGGTAATAGGACCGGATTATTTATAGTTAGGCACGTCTATTTTAAGAATGTTTTGGTTATTTTGTGATATAGGATAGCATTTTTTTTTGCATGAAAGAATGATGTTACCGATACATACCATCCATTTGACAAGAGGACATAATCAAAGTTTAAAAAGTACAACAGTTAACAAGAGTACTACTGTTAAAAAAGCAATGCGTTAGTGTAATGGGTTTTTGATGGACACAATTTACGTATGTCTAGGATGTTGATGTATTTTTTTATGCATCTCAAGGTCGATTCAGGCTTAAATCTTTATGGTACGACCGTTTTCAAAATATTTGTTCAAACCAAAATGGGAGAGTAGGTCAAACATGTGTGAAAGGTAGGGTATGGTTATAACCCGACGACAGAAAATGCTCAAGTCCGGACTGTTGTCATCTTAAGAGTTGCCTTGCACAAGTCTTCCCAATTCTCTCTCTCTCTCTCTCTCTCTCTCTCTCTCTCTCTTGCCGACAGAGATTTTTTGAAGTCTGGAGCACAATGTCTCTCACTATGTTAGTATCTCTTTATCTCATGTTCTCATCCTTTGGCCTAAGCCTCTTAGGCGCTATATAGACTAAGGAGAATCTCTAGACTTGTCATCATCTTTCTCATTTACAACAGTTTTTTGTATTAATTCTCTTTTATTAGCATGGTAGCAACCCCATTAATAAGCGCAACAGTTGAATTAATGTTAATGTAACGATCAATTTAATGCGTCTCTTATTAATGACTACTTATTAATTGCAACTCATGACGTAATGCCTTGTTGTTGCTTGACGTTGTCAAACTGTAAGTCGGTGTGCTGAGGTTCGGCTCGGCCGCCATCGATACCCGCACTCATGTCCGCTACACCTTAAAGACCACCGGATTCCCCCTTGACGGGCTCTTGCTCGGAACAGAGATCTCCTCCCTTATCGATGAACTCCCGCAAATCTGATACACACAATTAAATAATTACTTAATCAATTATACATAAGTTGGTCGTGCTGTGCCGAGTACGATTTTCAATTTAGTCATCTCATTCTATGTCAAGGATTCATACATACAAAAATCAAACATTTCAGGACCTCCGAGAGCTCCGGGAAAGTCAAAAATAGACCCCGGCAAACAAGAATTGCCAGGACAACACCCTGTCGAGGTCTCCTATCAGGGTCTCATACCCGCCCATGTCGAGGTGGCCACAAGGACAACCCAGCATTTGTGGAAGTGTCTACCGAGTCCGGTCTTGACCCAACTAAACATTTTGTCAGATTTGTTCTTTCTCCTATTTTAATTCTTTTTGGCAACGTACCCATTCCGATTTTTTTCCTGACATTTTCTAACGAGTTGGGTATCAAAGGTTGGTCAAAATCTCAATCAATTCATTGAGAATTCCTACGAACCCAATTTTATGACAATAATGTGACTTGGGACCCGTCACATTACCTAATTATAATTACATGACATTCTTACGAAAAAATAATCATCAACAATTAAGTAGTTTGAAATAATAAATGTAGAAGAGTTAAAGTATCAATTTATTTTATTTTATTTTTCTGGGTCGACCGTGCAAATCGTTGCTTCTTAGCATTCTTAAGTGAATTTTGAGTCCTTAAGTGATGGACATTTCATGATCGTGCAATCAAAAGAGAGCAACGTACCTCAAGAAAGAAATTGCCAAGAGGAGAGTGCGGATCAGATGCAGATGACTTTGTGGTGCGGGTGAATGCCGGGGGCACCCAATTGACTAATGTCACCCAACTTTGTGGGTACCAGGGAGGAAAAGAAAAACTGTTTTAGTTTTTTTTTTCCTTTTTTTATCACGTACGGTGAAAACTTTTGGATGACATGGGCTAATAGAGTATCGCCCACTCATCTGCACCACAAAACCGGGGATCCTCTGCAGCACCTAAACCATGTAGTTTTTTGTAGCACTTTTTCTTTGACACATCATCACTTAAAAAAAATAATTAATTTTAGTTAAACTCAAGTTAATTAACTAGTTTTATTTTTATTTATTTTTACAGTTTTAAACTAATCTCTCTCTCTCTCTCTCTCTCTCTCTCTCTCTCTCTCAATGAACAGAAACCCCACATCTTTTTCTACAAATCTTTCAATGACGTTAAACTGACGTAAAAAGCCAAACAATTATTGGAGAAAATAGATAACAAGATAAATTTTTTTTTTTTTTTTAATCCAATCGGAATTTTTATTTTCTTTTTTCATATAAGTCTTATCGAGATAGGATTTTAGTGTTTTAGGGTTTAGGATTTAAGTTTTAGGGTATAGGCTTTAGGGTTTTAGGGTTTCATGCACCATTGTAGGATTCGTAGAAGAAATCATGGGGTTTCAATCCGTTGAGAGAGAAAATGATCGACTAGTTTAAAAGTATAAAAATAAATAAAAAGTAAAAGTAATTAATTAACTTGAGTTTAGCTAAAGTTAATTATCTCTTTTTAAGTGATGATATGATACTTTTTCTTTGGAGGAAAAAGTGCTACAAAGGACTACAGGGTTTAGATGTTAAAAAGAGATAATTAACTTTAGTTAAACTCAAGTTAATTAATTAAGTTTATTTTTTATTTATTTTTATACTTTTAAACTAGTCGATTATTTTCTGTCTCTCAACGAATTGAAACCCTATGCCTTCTACGAATCCTACAACGGTGCATGAAACCCTAAAACCTAAAACCGTAAAACACTAAAATCCAATCTCGATAAGAACTATATGAAAAAAGAAAAACAAAAAAAATAACGATTGAATTAAAAATAAAAAATAAAAAAACTTATCTTGTTGTCTATTTTCTTCGACAATCGTTTGGCTTTTCACGTCAGTCTAACGCCATTGAAGGATTCATAGAAGAAGACATTGGGTTTTTGTTCATTGAGAGAGAGAGAGAGAGAGAGAGTAATCGATTAGTTTAAAAGTGTAAAAAGAAATAAAAATAAAACTAGTTATTTAACTTGAGTTTAAATAAAATTAATTGTCTTTTTTTAAGTGACTATGTGACACTTTTTCTTCCACTTTTTCTCCCAAAGAAAAAGTGCTACAAAGGGTTATAGGGTTTAGGTGATACAGAGGATCTGCTTCCCACAAAACCGCCAACACCTGATCTGCTGCCCCACCAAGAACATATCTCTACCGCACAAGCTTTCTAGAGTATCGTATAACACTTTCTCCACCAGGACCAGCAAGATTTTTTTGTGCCTCGATCGAACCAGACATGATCAGACCGACAATCAAATTTTGAAATAAAAATATATCGAACCGACAATCAGATTGATTGTACCGGTCTAGTTTAGATCGATACTGGTCTGAATTGCCAATCCACAAATAAGTAAAAAAAAAAAAAGCAGATCGAGTATGCCGGTTTGGTTCAAAACCTCATACTACAAACGAATGTATCGCGGTTTGGGATTGGATTGCTGAGGTCCGATCCTGATCTTAATGCAGACATGTCCGAAAAACGTTGCTACATGGTACAGAGAGCACATGTTACAACTTGGTAGACTTAACACAGGTTAAAGTCTAATGTAAGCTTATGTTTTCTATAGCGACGTGACACTATTTTTTGGTGAAGTATACAGTGTTATAGAGAGCACGTTGTTATGCCCTTGCGTGAAGCACCATGAAAATTTTCATTTATTGAGCCTAAGAGTAGATAAATTAATATTAATGGCCCATTGGATAGATACTCTTTAAGGAAGTTTCTAGAAAAGTCTTTTAAGGATGTGGAAGGACTTTCTAAAACTGAGCTTTCTATAAACGACTTTTAAGGATGTGAACGGACTTTCTAGAAAGGTTTTTTAAGGAGGTGGAAACACTTTCAAAAAAATAACTTTTTAGAAAATTTAGTGAGATATTTTTTAAGGCAAATTTATAATCGTATGATTAAATCAATCTTAGCTATTGTACCCAAGAAGCCTATGAAAGGGGAATGATTTTTTATTTGTAAATGAATCTTGGAACTTCAAAAAGTTGTAAAGTTCTTTGAGTGAGGATTATAAGCTCTTGTGTTCTTTTTACTTTTAGCCTTCAAGGCATTGTGAGAGATAAGCTGACTTGTGCTAGAAATAGTTAATTGAGCACAAATGCCACATTGACTTAAAAAACTCCAAAGTAGTAACAACGTGACGCAGAGATCCGCTCCCAACTTGTATTAGTCGGTCACTCATAGATATTGGCAGGTTACCGAATATGTCTCACCATACATGTCCCACACTTTGATTAGACGTTCATGACTCATTTAACGAAAGGTAGCACAGAGTCTCAATCAAACACAACCCAACGTCGTTTGGGCATGATCCAACTGGAAAATAGCAAGAAGAAACAAAGGGAAGGCAAACAAGCAAGGAAGGAAAGTGGTATCAATTGTCTCTTTCGATTTTATTTGAAGAGGACATGGCCGTATCTTCTTCTGGCTTAGGTGTAGTAGATCTACCCAACAGACTATAACATCTACAGCTATATCATGGCTGGAAGGATTTAATAGACAGAGGTCTATTATATTTGGTTAGCTGTTATTTGAATGAATGATGTGGGAAGGAAGACACCGACTAAAAGCTTCTGCTTACCAACTTATAAAGACCAACTCCGACCTATCATTTCAACTCTGAACCATGGCCAATTCATGTTTCAGTTGTATATATATATATTGTTTGTGTGCGCGTGTTTGAAACCATATTCAGCATATTACAAAAAAGGAAAAATTATACTGACCCAAAGGTTTTTGAAAATTGTAATTAGACCCTTTGAAGTTTTTGAAATTACAATGATACCCTAAATTGGAAACATAAGGGGTAACAACATCAAATCATTGACTGATATTCCCGTTATATAGAATTGAACAACTTTTAGATAAAGTGGGTAAACTTTAGGTCTAAAATATCTCTCTTAGTATCCCAACTAAAGAACCATTGTGCATCAATGTCACACTTGAATCGCTCATCAAAGAAGAAAAAAAGAAACACATCAAACGATTGATGAATAGCGATTTATAAGAGGCATATCAGTCATTGACTCGGTGTTGTTAGTTAACCGACCCCTTGACGTTTTTAACAAAGAGTCATTGCAATTTCAAAAACTTCAAAAAGTCTAATTGCAATTGTCAAAAACCTCAGGGCTCACACTAGTAATTTCAAAAACCTCAAAAAGTCTAATTGCAGCCTACTCCATCTTGAACACTACAAGTAATGGCAAAAGTACTTGGCCTGAGGAAATAATTACTCTAATTTACAGTTAACAACCTCCATAAACCGATTTTGAACGTCGCATTAACAAATGCTAGTAATAAACTAAATCATGGGTTTACAACAACCATTATAGAGTAAATAACTGTACATAGCTTGCTTGAAGGACCATTTTACATAATCGGAGGAAAGAGTTGCTCTAATCTACAAAACTTAAAAGAGAGCATCTCCATACACCAATTTTCTATATGGCATTGGCAAATGCGAGTGATGATCTTAATCATGGTCTTTATAATACCATTACAAGGTTAATAACTACATATAGCTAGCTTGAAGGACTATTTTGTTGCTTTCAAAAGTAAAATAACACACAAAATGGCTGTTATTTTACATTAAATTGCCATGTTCTTTATTTTGGAATGCTTAAAATGATTTAGGTATTATTTTTAATTGAAAATTATACTTTGATCTTTGAGGTTTCCAACAATTGTAGTTAGACCCCTTAAGATTTTTGAAACTACAATGACACCCTTCGTCGAAAACCTCAAGGGGGTCGGTCAACTAACGACACTGACTTACTTAAGTATAAAATACCCCGCTTAGTCTTTCTACTAAAGAGGGACCTTACTTTACTATCTTTATCATTTTTACTTGTGTAATCTGTAAAACCTAACTTACCGTCAAACACGATTCTCCATTTTTATATTCACGGACCCATCAAAATATGACAGTGAATGATGATCTTGTTGGTAAGTATTCTACCATTCTTAGTCAATTGTTTGATGCGTTTATCTTTTTTTCCTCTTTGATGAATGATTCAAGTGTGACGTTGGAGCATGAGCAATCTTGGCTTTCAAATATATTCGTAAATAAGCCCTTTAACTGAACTTGTACGAGAGGGAGGGGGTGAACAAATAAGATCACTGTCATGTTTAGATGATTTTATGAAGATGAAAATAGAGAATCATTTTCAAATGATAGTTTAGGTTTTATAGATTACACTACTAAAAATGATAAAGATAGTAAGGTAAGACTCCTCTTTATTGGAGCAGCTAAGAGGGGTTATTTAGATCCAAGGTTCATCCACTTTATCTAAAAGCAATTCAATTCTTTATAAAGTATATATCAATCAATGACTCAATGTCATTTGTTGACAGACACCCTTGAAGTTTCCAACGAAGGGTGTCATTGTAGTTTTAAAAACCTCAAGAAATCTAACTGCAATTGTCAGAAACCACACGGATCAAAGTGTAATTTTCCATATTTTAATAATATTATATTGATTCTAAGAATTTCAGGAAGGAAAAAACAAAAGGGTAAAAGATAGTCTTCCCCTTTATAACAGTTTAGTAATCAAATCCCCCACCGTAATACCACCATTATTGACATTGTATTGAATTATGAAAAATACAACACTGAAACCAAAATAGAACTTTGCCTGAAAAGTTTATATTTCTAGGCATATCGTTTAGTACTACAGCTTCACGGTATTAGCTCCTGGGAGATAACACAACACTTATGGCTCTCTATAATTCAGGATTCTTCCTCTGCAGAACTCGGTTTGACATGAGCGGGAAGTGAATCAGGGTTGTAACTCTCAGTTAAATTCTGTTTCCTTTCCGCCTGTAGTGACCGACATAATGATTCAAGCTTTTCTTTCTGATTCTTACTTTTCTCCAGCTGCCGCTTCAAATATTCACGCTGCACAAGAAAGGAAACTACGAAAAATGAAGTCCTGATCTAGGCAGTAGAATAAACAGCACATTTGATGTAAGAAAATTGTGAATTTGCATTAAAGAAAATAAATGGACGCATCAAACCAAGACCTACAATCATAATTTAAAAAATTACATCATCTACAAAGCGATATTAAGTATGGATTTCTCCATGTCTACCCGGGGGGATAAAGAAGTAATCATCCTCAATGGTAATACTCAAGGTTTTAATGTCGGTGACATGTCGCTTTTTTGGCATGGGCGACACGAAACATCAAAGGAAATCGATGGAAGTTGATTTTCCCTGATGTCGGCGACATTTCACCGACATGTCGCTAAATGTCGGTGAAATGTTGTCAGTTGAAGGGGAATTTGGGGAAAATGTCAATCATTTCGATTGACATTTCCCCACAAATGCTCCCCATTTCTTTTCACACAAAAACCAACAAATTTTATTTTATTCTTTCAATTTTCATCTAGATTTGTGTATAAAAACACACATCTAGCATGCTTTGAAGTAGAAGATTGAAGATTCAACGCACGACTCGACACATTGAAGGTAAAACATGTATTTTTAGGTTTTGTTGAATGAATATTAACCCTTTACTTTACAATTTATGTTTTATGTGTTGTTTTCAACATATTCTGATGTATTTTAGTGTATTTAGTTATCATTTAGACATAATCTAAGATTTAATTAAATATATATATGGGGTGAATTTCCCAACATTTTCTCTAATTTGGGGGAACTTTCCCCCATGTCGGCGACATGTCGCTGGCCAGACTCGGCGACATCCACATTTAAAACCTTGGTAATGCTGTTTACAAAAGATCTTCACTAGACAAGGAACAAATTATTTGAACCAATAAAATGAATACCAAAAGAGTTATAAGTTGAGATCCTTTGGATATTCCAGTATGAACAAGAATGAAAATTTAAGCTACCAAAGCATTCAACTGGATATAATATTGTCCTGACAAAACAAGGTACCACAGACTGGAAGGAGTCCTCGATGATATATGTTTGATCAGATATTGAGAACTCAAAACATAGACACACAAGTTTGTTAGAGATAGTGAGTGGCTCATATTCAATAGACTCTAGATCCAAAAGGGGAGGGAGTTGAGGGCCCCATGGGGCGGAGTGAGGCAACATGGGGAGAGGACCCTCCCCAGGTCATAGATAACTCGTGCCAGGTTAGTAACATGTGGTTAGGGGGTGCAGGGTATATTGGGGATTTTCCCTATATATCGGGGAGGAGTATAAGTTGTAACCCTAATTCGTTTTTGACATAGTGGAAACTTCTCTCCCGTGGACATAGGCTTTGCTGAAC
>JAUPMG010250221.1:7235-22157 GCA_031762675.1 Pachysandra terminalis
TTATTTTTTACCCCCCCCCCCCCCCATTATCAGTCCGAAGATCCAGAACTATAGTGGAGAATTGGGTTTTAACCATAGTAAGAAATTGGCATAGGACATCAAACACATCAGATTTGTGCTTGAGTAAGTAAACCCAAGTACACCTAGAAAATTCATCAATAAAAGTGATATAGTACCAATGACCAGACCTAGCAGTGACTGGGGAGGACCCCCAAACATCAGAATGACTCAAATCAAACATACGAAGCATACGAGAAATATAAGGCTTTTGACAATGTTCCGAAAATTCACATGACATTTAAACTGAGATTGCTCGCAAACAACAGAAAAACTAGGAAACAACAAACATAAGTACTGAAATTTGACATGTCCTAAATGAACATGCCACAAATGAATGTCTCGTGCAGAAACAGAAAAAGAAAGATCAAACACAATCGTGGTAGCTGCTCGCAAAGCATGATCAGGAGGCTGAGAAGGTGGTGGGTCCCCGAAATAGTATATCCCATTGCGCTCATATCCCTTGCCAAAAATCCTCTTTGAAGTCTGGTCCTGTAAGAAACAACAATCAAATAAGAAAATGATAGCACAATCAAAGGATTTGGCAAGACGACTAACAGATAAGAGGTTAAAAGCAAATTTGGGAACATGAAAGACAAAGGAAAGAGTAATATCAGGTGAGAGTCTGATCTTCCCCTCACTACTAATAGTAGTAATGGAGCCATCAGCTAAACGTACAGATCTGTGTGTAAGAGTCAGTGGTGAGGAAAAAAAAGACAACTCACCCATCATATGATCAGTCGCACCGGAGTCTAGAACCCATGAAGGAGACTCAGAGTGAACATGGAAAGCAGTGGGGATACCTGAGGATAAAGTAATAGTGGAGGCAACAGAGGGAATGGGAGGCGCAGGAGCCGGAGCAGAGCCCGGTGATACCACCAAGGCCATCTATGCCTGAAGTTGCCACTTGAGCAGAGAGGAAAGGAGCGAGAAATTCTGAAGTCTCGGTAATTGCATCAACTCTAGGAGGGGGTCCCATCTTCTTTCGGAACTGTATCCTCAACTCAGGGTGAAGTTTTCAGCACGTCTCCTTTAGGTGCCCAACATTACCACAGTGATGACATACCCTCTTTCCATCAGAAGACAAAGCACTGGACTGACCCACAGAAGTACCAAAAGCCATCTGATCAGAAACCCCTCCAGTGGTTGGTATGGCTGTAGGAGTAGAAATAAGGCACCCACATTCCTCCTGGTCAATCATAGCAAATACATCCATCAAGGATGGCACTGGAGTTGAGTTTAGTATTTGGGTGTAGAGATACTCAAACACGGGCTCAAGCCCCATAAGAAATGAAATAAGTATGGAGGCGATCCAACTTCTTGACAGCCACAGATGCCACCGTCCCAAAGTCACTGACTGGATCTTACTAAGCCATCTCATCCCAACGAGCCTGTAAGTACCCAAAAAACTGAGACAGTCAAACCAAGGCTCTCCTGAGTGGCACAAGCGACCTCCTGAAACAACTCAAAATACCGAGCCTCATTCCAGGAAAGAGCATACATCGCAGTCAAGGACTTCCAGAGACTATCAACAGTCTCATGATACATGAACATATTAAAAATATGCGGCTCCATACATCCGTATATCAAGCTTAAAATTAAGCAATTGTCGATATCCCATTGATCCGCCTTAGGATCATTATCGGCTGGATGTGGAGCTTTTCCCAAAAGCCAAGCAGACTTACCTCAGCCACCAATAAACAACTTCAAGGACGGAGACCAAGCAACAAAATTGCATCCAATCAATAGGACACTAGTAACTCTCCCACCGGACGCGGGAGGTTCCAAATCAGAACAGACACCGGAAGATTCTGCCATAGAGAATCCAAACAAATAATCCGATGGAGAACCTCCATCGGTTTGCTCAGAATAGCAGAAAAGAAACAAACCTAGGTCATCCAACAAGGTTGGTCGCGCGAACGAGAGGAGAAGGGGGGTCTGTCGAGCGAGAGAGAGAAGGCGAAGGGCGGTGTGGTGGTGGTGTCGCGCGCTAGAGGGAAGGAGAAGGGATGGTGCGATGTCGCCCACGAGAGAGAAGAAGAAGAGGCGGTGCGGTGGTGGTGTCGTGCGCAAGAGAGAAAAAGGGTGGCGATGGCAGTGGCGCGTGACAGAGAGAAGAGGGAGGACGGCGGCGGTGGTGGTGGAAGGAGGGTTAGGGATAGGTTCTGATACCAAATTAGCAGAAAAATTAGAGGAGAAAAGATTTTGATTAATTAATTACTAAGTGTCTACAACTTGGGTTTTATACCCATAGACTAAAACTAATGCTATTACAATAATGCCCTTTATTTCTAACAAGCATAGCATGAAAGAGGTAATCTTTTTGTATTTGGTGTTTCATCCACTGCTCCATGAAATCTGATTAATCCTGTGTAAATATAACAAGATTTAATTTATTAGAAAGGAAAAATGTGTTGTGATATTGTGTCGTGAACTTATATTGTTTTTACCTAAATGTTCATCATAGATTCTGCCATGTGGCCAAGAATCTTTTCTGCTTCCTTTCCAAATAGTATTGCTGTTGTTGTACTTGTTGGATCAGTTAATTCAAGTTTGATCTTACAACTGTTGTTCAAAGGAATGTAGCTTGTTGCTATTCTTAATTCTTATTATGAAGTTTTTGTTGCTTTATAAATTTTACCCCGGTTCAGCAATTACATTTGCAGTTTGACATTGTTCACATAGAAACTTCTCGTGTACTTTAATAGATGCTGGATCGGTTTGTGCTGATGTTGCTTTATAACAATTACTACAAGATATGTACCACAGTTGTTACTGTGGTAATATTGTAGTAATTGAAGCAATTGTGTAGAAGGACGCATCCTATGAAAAAGTAATATAAGTTAGTAAAGTGTATCAATGTAATAACAAACTAATATACATATAAAGATAGATAGACATATGTAGATAAACATACATAGACACAGATAGATATAGATATAGATATACACACATACGCATAGATACACACACATGTAAATATATGTAAATAGATATGCATAGAAAAATATGGATATACCAGTTTTCCAACATGAACGATGTCACTAATGGTTCTTGTTTTTGCCTATTGGATAGTAAGAGATGAACTTTCTGCAAATTGTTTTGAATATTTGCTTCTGATGTCATCTAAAACATTTTTATTTGCAATTGTCCTAATCAGATATAAATTTCAATTATTATAAGTCTATGAATGACACAATATATCTATATAAGTAATGTGTAAAATTAAAATAAAAGACATTCAACATACCAGCAATGTAATTCATTTGATTCTTTGATATTTGGATTGATTACAATTTTTGTGTATGCACTCGTCGACAATTGCTTTCCTAAAATTGAGGAATGGTATATTATTAAATACAAAAACTAACTGAGTTATAAGAAACATGAGAATGTGTGTACTTACCCTTATATTCTTTGATTGACAAGTATGTTGCAATGATTATTGAATACGATGCAATTTCTGTAGCTAAAGTTTCACATTCATTATGAACAAACAATCCCCATGCTGAAAGGATGGTAGGCTGGAGACTATAAAAAATTTAAATGCTAGTAAGATTTTAATAATGATAATATGTTTAATCTTAAAACGATAAAATATATGAACATTACATAGAAAATACTTTGTGTCTATCACTGTAAGTTTCGCAAAATTGTATCAGTTTGATCTCTTTTTCTTTTAACTTTGATTTCTGGAGACACATTTAGTACAATGGCTATGATATCTACAATAATTACATAAGTTATAGTTATAATTTGCAATGATTATATAAATTACAGTCATAAATGGGGTTTAACAATGATTAATGATAATAGAAAAAATATTTATACCTATTTGTGGGGGAAAGTAGGAAAGTTCATTTAAGTTCTGCAGAGGAAGGAAATTGTAATTTCTGGGTAGTAGCTCGATCTCATCTTCTTTTACTTGTTCAATCTTGGTGAATTTGTTTATTGTCATTTCATATTCAGTCACCATTTTGAAGTTTGGATTGCTCTTATTTATAATTGCATTTTATGTGTAGTATGTCTTGTTGAGACTGAAGACATTAGCAAAGATGTCGATATTTGCACCATAAATGATTCCCTGCATCTTTGTACCCTGTGTTTTTAGTTAGAAGGTCAGGATTGTACCAGAATATTAATAAAAATAAATAAAGAATATAAGTTAAGTAATTACCTTCTCATCAGATAGGATGAATTTCTGAAATCTCGTTTGACCGTGTTTTGAGGTTAATGGAGCAACGATATGAATAACTTTTGCTTTGGTTGTCCATTTGATAGTTCGATCATTGATTTTAGATAGTAATTTGCATTCTTTTTTTGTTGTACTTGGATCCATTAATGATATGGAAATTAATTGGGTGTTAGTAACCTGTGTGTGCTCAAAAGGATTTATTTGGTTAGCTTTATATAGAAGTTAATAATGTTAATGATTAACAATATTGTAATTGGAGCTGAAAGTAAGAGATTATATGAATTGAATAAGTATAAATTCATAAATTAAAAGGTAGGATTTATTAGATTAGGTTTTTGTATAAATTAACAATGTGGATAATTAACAATGTTTTAATAGGAATTGTTAGTAAAAAATGGGAGGAATTAATGAATTGTTAATTAATAAATTATGTAATTATAAAAATCACAGAGAAAAAAAATATTTTGAAAAGAGTACATGAGTTGTATAAAAATTAGAAATACTATTCAATTGTACAAAGACGAACCAAAGCTAAGATATATAACTTTAAGAATGTATGCAATTGAACAAGTAAAAGAATTACACATGCCTTACTTTACTGTGACATATGATTTGTCAATTATGAACAGTATCAAAAAGATGTTAAGAATTATAGTATGATTTTTGTAGTTCCTATGGAGGGTTTCAACACATAAAGATGAAGCGATGACAAAATGTGAGGTTGGAGGGGTGTAAGCTCAAGGCTTCTCCTTCAGTTGCAGCATATCTCCAATACAATGAACTTGATGTGATGGTTTTCTGAACTAAGCTACGTATATGTTCCATTTTGATCCACAATCATTCCCAGTACAATATAGAGATTACTCTGTTAGTTGCTTTATTAGTAAAAGTAGTCTCATAATATGAATCTTAAAAATTGAGACAATAATGTAATGTTGTTTTGTTTTGATGTTACACTTTAATTTTTGAGGCATTTCCATTTTTGTTCCAACTATGGATTCACAAATGAAACAATGAAAAAATGCTTTAGATAGTCTCTATACTTGTGCTGCTACCCTTAGGACTCAAGGTGTGCACAGTATTGTTAATGCAATAGGTGTAGTTTTGTTGTGCCATGTAACGTAAAAGCAGTGTTGTAAAACCCAGTCACCTAGGCACAATCATGCTATTTTGGGTACTTATTTAACATTGTCATCTAAGCAAAATTTCAGGCGAAGCAATTGCTTAGTTTAATGTGTCAGGTTCAATTGCTTTATAGAGTTCACAAGACATCGACATTATTGAATGTTGTTATAAGTTGAGCAGATTAATTTTATTACGTTATTATCTACTTTTATGAATATAAATGATATGGGATATTATTGCAATATTATTTAAATTTGAGGAAGTTTGACTTCGTTAAGTTTTGACTCTTGTTTACAAATCAAATTATATAGACATTCTCAAAACACATCTACACACAAAAATAGCCATATCTAAGATGAGATAAAGTTGAAAGTTCACTGACGATTATTTCGTATTTTATTGCACTTATAGCACAAATAGAAACTCACAAGTATGTGATAAAACAGATGAAAAGATGAAGATCAAAAAACATGCCTAGGTTCTTTTGCATTTGATGTTTCTCTGAGACCCACACACTCACTTGATATAAATCGAGGCTTCTCTCCTGCACATTCCCTATATGATAGCTTGTCAACCTACATGATGGAAACCCAATATCGTAATATTTCAATTTGGGGATGAAAGAAGAATTCGAAAACAGGCAAGGTAATAGAGAATTAGCTAAAACCAACTAAGATTTGTTTTAGTTGTCATACATTATACCAAACGTTCTACTGACATAGTAATTGCAGATGAGCAGAGAATTAGCTAAAACCACACACACAGACAATTAACTAAAACCAACCACAGATACACATACACACACACACACGGGTAAAACCAAGCACACGCACAAAAAAACAACTGAAGAAGCATTTGAGGACAAGAATAAAGATATAAAGGCAAAATAACACACACACACACACACAGACAAAGACATGTAGACACACAGAGTAATTACTATCTTGAATAATTGCTACTGTCTGTCTACTTATATTATGGAGATCTTTACTGTTTGTAAGTGATTTAATTTTAAGAACCTTTTATCACTATTTTCTGTTAATTACTCAGAGTACTCACCCTGTATTTCCAACAAGACATAGCTAAGAACATTCTTTATCTTCATAAAATTATACATATCCAAAATCTTTACAACAAGCAAGGTGATTGGAGCGTTAATAGAAGATTAAAATAAAAAACAAAAATAATCAGTTACATAAATAAAAAGCAACACCAGAACCACTTGTTGGTGTACTTTTTTTTTTTTGGTATTCTCCAGGCTTGTTTTCTTAACAAATATGAAGCATAAATTTAGACATGAGAAGCCCTATTTATTCAAGAATCCTCAACGTGATGTCTCATTCTCAATAAACGTTAATCATAAAATGGTAATGGATAGATTATGAAAATCTCACAAAGGTATGAAATGAAGAATGATAAATATAAAGGATAACTAATCAAGAAATAAGATTTGAACTATAAATTATTGTGATAGTGAATGAAAATGATAAAATAAAATAAAGAATTATGATTATATGATGTGTAAAAAAATTGTGTGTATATACCAACAGTTTCCAATGTCTGTCCTTGAGCTTTATTTATTGTCATTGCAAAGCAAAGTCGAATAAGGAATTGTTTTCTTGTAAATGGGAACGAGAACTTGTCATTATCTGTTGGTTGTAAAGAAATTCTTGGTAAGAAGACTCTTTTGCCTTTATGATGACCAACAGCAATTTCAGCATCAATGACATTTGATTGAAAGTTCTTACATATCAATCTAGTACCATTACATAAGCCCGAAGATGGATCAATATTTCTCAATAATATAATCGAACAATTTTTCTTAACTACTAATTCATGTGGAGGAAGTCCATTTGGAGTCAATGAATTCAAGAAGTCAGATTCTTGATTTTGTTGTGTTTCCTCAATTCCAAAATCAAAGCTGAAATACTTTATAGCATCTCTAGGAAACTTTTTAATCAATATGTCAATGAGTTCGTCTACGAAATCATTATTTGTTGTCATTGAGTTCAAATTGAGCTAATTTCATCTTTATATGAGATTGTCATAACTTCAAGAATCTGTATTTCGTCTTTATCTGTAATGGGTTCAGTTCCATTCCCAATACGCAATAAATATTGACTGAATGAATGATTGTGTCTAGCTCTCATGTTTTTGCGAGATTCAACTTTTATACCTGATGCCATATCTTTGATATTACAAAACTGGCATTAATTGTTTCCTCTTTTCCACCTCGTGTGACAACTAGAAGAACTTGTCGAAAATCACCTCCAAATACTATGACTTTTCCACCAAATAGTGATTTACAATCTGTTATATCTTGTAGCATTCTATCAAGAGCCTCAATTGTATGTTTTTTCACCATCGATGCTTCATCCCAAATAATGTTGGCTTTTCGTAATACCTCAGCTAGACTGCTTTGTTTTGGAATGTTACATGTGATGCAATCTTCAATGTTAATTGGTATTTTAAATCTTGAGTGAGCAGTATGACCACCAAGTAAAATTAAGGCAGCTACACCAGATGTTGCAGTTGCAAGAGCAATTAGACCTTTCGATCTGACCTTTGTTAACAAAGCACGGTGTAAGAATGCTTTCCTTGTTCCACCCGGTCCATCAAGAAAGGTCCATTTTTCCCATCTTCAATTCTTTGCATTATAGTGCGAAATGCTTTATTTTGCTCAGCATTTAAATTTGAAATTGTGGATAAATCATCATTAGTGATCGGGATATTTGATTCCTCAATAATATCTTTCAAGATTACTTCTCCTTCACTTTCAACAACAGATGGTGTTGGTAAATCATAGTCAGGAATTTTTTTCCCATGGACTCCAAAACTAAATTGATGTTTTGTAGTAATTTTGATTCAATCATGTCAGAATTCAAAGATTTCATCTTATGTATGTCTTCCACCATCACATCTTTGAACTGTTCCCACAATATTCTAGGCTGTTGTGGTGCATAGTAGACCAATAGTGTAGCAAATAGTCGTCTCAAAGTAGGTGCCATTTCAAACGATGAAGCCTCAAGTAAACCTATTATCACATTCAAGCAAACCTAGTGCGTGATTTGCTTCACGAAAAGTAGAATACTTCGTTCCATGAACTGTGCTTACGCTTTCATAAGATGTGGCACCTTTAAAATGATTCCACAATAATCTCAAGTAATATCTTTCTCCTTCAATTGGATTTGCAGCAACAATTCTACCAATTGCATCTCGTTGCTTTCTATGTTTCCAAAATCTTTTACTTATATCCCAAACAAAATTTTCAGGAAATTCTTTGTACAAATATTTTTTAGCATCTCCATCTACTTCATTCATATGAAAATATTCAGTTAACATCGTTCTTGATGCTCGTTCAGTCTCTATTACAGTACTTAAGTCCTCATTTTATCGAAAGCCAACAATCTGCATGTTTTCAAGATGAAGCTGCAAATTTATGACAGATGGATACATTTCATTTATAGCAAATTTGTAGATTCTCTACATAGCTTCTTGAGGAGATACCCATCGTGCAACTTGAAATTGTTTAGTTTCATCCAAATCTTCCGAATTCTCAATACTAACACGGAATGATATCTGATCATGCCCTTTGTAGATATACTTGTACAAATATTTGACAGCTTTAATTGCATAGCAGACTTCAACATTCATATTACAATCATATATTGCCAATAAATAAGGATTATATGGTACAACCCAACGATTATCCAACAAACAATTATGTACTTTGACTTGTTCTCCTGTATCTTTTCGTCTGTACAATGGATAAGAATCCTTTGTTTGACTTGTAGCTGTACAAAATTCTCGTGGATAGTGATTTTTGCAGTGCTCATTCCGCATGCAAACATTTTTTGGATTCAAGGTACCACACGGTCCATGCATCATATATTGAATAACCATTCTATATAGATGAGGATTTATCACTTTATCAGGTAGTTCAGGAGATACGAATTGTCATACATATCTGGACTTTTCATCTTGTATTTTTGCTCCAAAATAATCAAGAAATGGGCATGTGGGAGTCCTCTTTTTTGAAACTCAATGACATGAACATGTGCAGCAACACGACCAAATATATTTCTTTTGAATAAATCTACCTTTAATTCCTCCAGTTTTGCTTTGAATACTCTTGCAATCAAATCTAGTCTATTTTGCACTCCTTCAAAATTCCGCAATTCCCTTTTTATTTCTAGCCATCATGGATTGCAAGTCCTTGTTAAGAAAATGTCAGGTTTACCACACTTTTGAACTAATGCCATAGCATCTAGATAACGACGACGCATATCTCTTGGATGCCCAATGAATGAGTGTGGTAATATAATCCTTCTACCAATTTTTGAACCATGAGTCTCACCCGAATTAATGCTGTCAACAATTCCTATAAATAAATCAGCTCAAATCTTATTTTGGTCATTGCGAATGTAGTCCAATCGACAGCTTTCGATTTTTATGTACATGTCAACAACATATTGTTGTAGCAAACGTCAAGATTGTAACAAATGTGAATCATCATTCGCTCTTATTTGGAGTCTGTGACTATAATATTGACAACATGACATATTTTTGTTCGATGCTAGATTCTGTGAAGCTGAATAAAGATAAGAATAGAAATTTGGTTATATATTTGAAATAACTTAGAGGATATAAGTTGAATATGATAGTATAATAAAGTGGAGGAGATGTACCTTTACGTTCATGTTTTAGAAGTTGTTCAGATGATTGGAAATTTGAGATATTTATTGGTGGTGTATCCCTTAGTTCTCGATGTTGAGATCGTTGAACAAGTTTAGAGATTTATTGATGCCAACCAGAATCTCCATAAGGAAATAACAATGGATATTGTAAAGGATCATAACACCCGAAGTAATGATTTACTCTTTGACTATTTCCATAGTGGTTGTAAACTATGATATCTCGTTCTCCAGGTCTATTTCCTTCAGTATTTTCAATCCAAATTCCTGTTACTTGAGATGTTGATGGTGTGTTATAAACCCTTTGGTCTAACTCGTGATCCGATTTAATAAATACTTGACTGGTGTGGATGACTAGAAACTCCTTCAGACTATGAAAGAACTTGGAATATGGATTCACCTTTAACACCACAATCAACCTTTGTGTAATATCAATCCTTAACTTTGATGATTGATACATTGCATTCTCTAATTCATGATCGGTGTCGTAAAAATACAATTGTAAATGAGATGGATGTCCATCTGCAAGAAGCAACTCGTTTATGAAGTGATACATTTGTCCTTGTACTTTGAAAGTATATACACCTCGATTTCTTTTGCAAAGCTCTTTGTCATACTTGACACCGATTGATGTAAACGCAAATGTGTTGTTATAAGTTCGAATACATTGCCTAAATTGCATTACCTGTTCAAGATTTGAATTAAATAATCAAAGGAGTTCTTCAGGTGTAGTATTTAATGAAATAAAGACCATTCCATCAAAACAACAGAAACCCTTAGGTTCATAAGGGAATTTTTTTGCTCCACAATATCTACATATAGAATGTTGTTGAAATGTCCAAGGTTGTGAAGGCACATGTAATATAGGTGATCTGCAGAAGTTGATAACGTTAGAATTTAATACATATTTGAACTTTTAATTACCTAGAAGTAACTATATAAATTTTTTTTACTAAAAATTACGCTCAAGAATTTTTCAATTGTATATTGGCACCTTGATTAATCGATGTCCAAAAACCATCAATGTGCTGATATATTAAAATGTTGAGATTAAAAGGAATTTTTAGAGAGAAAAATAGCATTATTTAATCATTGAGATGATATAACGCTATGTGTATCATTAAGTACACATTGATGGTTTACTACATTGTTAAAAATGTAGTAAGAGGACCTAATGGTCGTTAACCAACTGAAATCATTAAGAGAAGGGAAATCCTTTTCGTATTCAATTATATAATATAAAATTTTACGTTTTTTAAAACAAATTGTTACCTGTTGTTTTACTCCCTTGTGAATGATTTGATCTTCAATCTTGCCACAATTGTAGGCTCTTTTATGAGCATGGTTGATCAAAAATATCTTTAAAAGTTGATCTTGATGAAGAGCCTATGATTAAAATTTGAGGATTCATATTTTTTCTATAAAAGATGTAAATGTATTTTTATAGTTAAGAATAAAATACTGATTTCGCATTCTTAAGATGTACTTTTGTATGAATTAAATGAAATTATTACATTTTCATCTTATGAGTTGGTGAGAGTTGATGGCATTAGCTCTATAATGAGATGAAAGAACATAAATAAGATTGTCTGAAGGTAATATAGGAACAACGATTATAAAGAAGAACACATACCTTTATCTTTGTTCAGTGAAATTCTTTTAGGCTTCTCTGGTGATTGAGTAAAGGCATGTGGCCTATGTTCTGAATAGTTGGGAATATCAATTGATATGTAACCTAATATTAATCAAGTTATTGTATTAGTAATAACTTCATGTAAATATAATTTAAACAATTATATGTATGTGTGTATCGTTGTCGCGCCACAGATCTCATGGCACGAATGCCAATAAGGAATAACATGGATCTCGAGGTGAGACCTTCGGGATCCACGCATGGGCCGCGGATTACTACCAAACCACAAGCAAAGTAAATAAAAGTAATAACATACTTTCATTGAATAGTTCATCAGAGTGTGGAAGTCTAATCAACAATTAATTAAAGTAAATAACCAAATGTAAATAAAGGACCTTAGGCTTCAGCTGAACCAAGATCGGTAAGGCTCTAACAATGCCCTAGCAAATCCATTAAGTTATTAAAGTGTATTACATTCCAAATTGTATTTCAACTAGGTTGACAACTTCAGCTGAGTCGTAACCTCCCACAAGTACTCGTAATAGAAAAACACTCGAATTTCGACAAAAATCCAAAACTGCCCAATCAGATAGAGGTCCCCCCAAACAATCACAAGGCAAGCAAGGAAATAGAGCATCCGCAAGGTTACAACATCCTCTAATACTCCTCTCATTCTGAAACATGAGAAGTTGCGTGAGACATTGAATGCCCAGTAAGTGCGAGACAGTTACCCGTCCACTTATGGAAATCAAATCAAGGGTTAGTACGACACTAAATCATAATACATGATGAGTAATTTAATATGATATGAAATGAATGAATGAACAATCACATGACCTACAATGGATGCATGACAGGCAACAATCATAATATGGGTGCATTGAAAGCAAACAGTCGTAATGTGAGATGCTAAGTGAATGACTAAGCTAACGTATCCTGATAAGTGGACCTCAACCCTAGGCTCCTCAACGAACAAATTCAGGACACCGTCCTAGGGACTGCCGAAAGCCCCATCTTCATTCTGGGCGCTAACCCATGGTATGAAGTCCATCATATGGCTAATTACTAAGTGTACCATACTAGGGCTAGCGAAACTGTATAGGATCTCGCAAGCATCCTACCCTTATTTAAGTGGTCCCTTTCACCCCACGGGTTTAGTTAACCCAACCGGAGGCTTCACCAAGTTTCTCCGTAGATTTCCACCTCCCGGTTCACTTATCATTCTACCTGAGCCTAGAATGTAATGCATTAATTAGGATCTCAAATGAGGATAAGCAACAGAAACTATCCACGCGCCCATACACGTGGATAATCCGATTGCCAATTCTCATAAGCTTCATATGGTTATCACTCCACAATAATTATACAATCGACAATCTAATCCATTCACAAGTCACAATCATATCTGTCCTAGGTGGGATGATGGTCACACAACACATCGGAAAGCTTAGTTTGACTCCCCGTAGGTAGGCTGGCTGCCTTCAGGTCAAAACTAACTTCCGGAACTCAATTTCGAACCATGGCCGTAGCCCTTCATTATCCACCCGAGGATTTTTATAAAATCTCTCAGTGCTGCGCAAGTTTTCCATCCGTCGGCAGGGTGGTCGGTGTACCGAACCCTGCCGAATAATCAATTTTGTCGTGGTTTAGGTCTCTGTCGGTAGGGTGGTCGGTGTACCAATCAACCCTATAGATCCTCTACGTTTTCTGGGCTGTTCGGCAAGGTGATCAATGTGCTAATGCCTTCCGAATGGCCAATTTGACTTGTAAAAAGCTCTTTGTCTGTAGGGTGGTCGGTGGACCGAGCCCTGCCGATAGTGTCGCATTCTGGGTCTTCTTCTGGGGATTTTCTGGATTCAAATCTCAACTCTGTGAGTTCCATTCAAGTCTAAAACATGTATAAACAAGCACCAAACATTCTAAACACCTACTAGCATCGAAATCAACACCAAAAACTCATATTTAAACCGATCTAAACACCTTGTCATAGCAATCACATGTATAATCAAAGCAGAGCACAATAAGAATAAATCCAATAATAATAAGAAGATTACACCATCTACACAACTTACCTAATCTTTCTAACCACGTGATGATAGCTTTCGGAAGTTCTTCTTCTTCCTCTCTACGAGCTAGTATCTGCGAACACAAATCACTCTCCCTTCAGTGTACGATCAACCCAACGATCCTCTTCTCTTCTCTTCTCAACTTCTCCCTCAGTTCTCAGATCTCAAATCTAGAATGAAGAGAGAAATGAGATGAGATTGGTAACCCAAAAACCCTAATACCTCCTTCCATTCTCTCAACCCAAAACTACCATTTTCATTTCATGCACGATCAGCACATACGCTGATCGCGCATCAGCCAATTTTTGTTTGAATAAAATTATTCAACCAGCTCCCTTGTTATCCTATATATCAAATCAACCCCAAAATACATATACCCTTAACACAGTACCCCTTATAGTTAATTCATACACATATTAAATAAATTCCAGAAAATTATAAATAAATCTAATAAAATTAAATCAGTAAATCTGGGCATTCCTTTAGTGGATTCAGGTTCTTACAATATTATACCTTCATGCTCTTATGAAATTGTTGTATTTTCATCTTCAATGGATAACTTATCAAATTTTCTTTTCTTCTTAAATATCTCGTGTTTGACCTCTGCACTCAATTTTGCATAATATTCACGTTGTCTTTGACGATGAAGGATGATTTTTTTTCTATAATGGAGAGCAATCATCAACATTATAACACATATGAAGAAGGAAAAATATTATAATTACTTGTGGATATTTAGGAATGAAAAAAAAAAAGGTTACAAACCTTCAAATGTGATATTCCATTTTTGATTGAGATTCGTTTCTTGTTGATTTTCCATTCTACTAAATTGGAAACTAAAATATGTATTAAAATAAGGCGTGTATTAAAGCAATGAGAACAAAATAAAAATATAATAATCAAGAATGGTAGAGGTTGTAACTAATATTTAACAGTAGACTATTTTGTAATACATAAGCATATATTGCTACAAATAACATATAATGGTAATCAATAGCAATGAAGAGTTAGTGGTTGACCTTAGAGTTGTTGGATTTGATTGATCTGTTGTAGAACTCATCCTGTAGTGACCCAGAATTGTATTTAGCAAAATAATAATGATATGATAATTTAGTTGGGTTAATTGGTTAGATTAATTAATTTGTGTAAGTG
>JAUPMG010250241.1:0-22155 GCA_031762675.1 Pachysandra terminalis
TTGCATACCATGGAAGTTATGGGTTTCCCGCCGGTTTCTCCGACATCAATTAACATGTGCAAGTGTACATATCAAAGGAACAATATCAAATACAATATGCAAGTAAGACAAACTGTTCAAGCAAGGTCCCGAGGTCTGATAGGGTACTTCGGCGACCCGTTCGGCGCACCGAGGAGTGCGCCGAAGAATGGTTCGGCAGACCATTCGATGAACCCTCCTGTGGTTCGGCAAACAATCCAAGGACTGGTGTTTTTGGAAAATCCTTCGGCAGGGTCTTCGGCGGCCTTTCGGCGTACCTACCTGCGATTCGGCGGACTTTCCAGGGACTTACATTTTCTGGGTAAACCTTCGGCGCACCGAAGGGGTTTCGGTGAGCCCTTCAAAGTGGTCATACTTGGCGGCCGTTTAGGCGTGCCGAGGGGGTCGCCTTGCGCCTAAAATTCGGTTCGAGGCGCCGACGGGTGTGCCAAAGGGTCAGAACATGTCAAAATAAGGGGTTTTCCAAGGAATTTGTACACTAAATCATTACAAGCAATATTCTCTTCAACATACATCAATCTCAAGTCAGAAACACAACATTCCAAAAAAAATTACATTCAAGGAAAAATAACCATTCTCACATGTGTTATATATATATATATAAACACAACATTCCAAAAAAAATTACATTCAAGGAAAAATAATCATTCTCACATGTGTTATATATATATATATATATCATCAATCGAGTTAGATCTCGAGATGCCTAATTATTTTTGCGAATCCATACTCACCTTGCCACTTAAGCAAAAATCCAATTCCTTATTCTCTTCTCTCTTTTTCCCTCTTTCTTTCTTCTTTCTCTCTTCCTAACCAAGACAAAACTTGCACAAGAAGCTTCTCATGCAAGCAAACATTTCCCTCTCTCCTAGCCCATGTGTCACCCCTTCATTGGTCTACCCATCTCTTCTTCATCTCCACCATCCATCTCATCCTCTATCCTCTCAACCCTTGAACCTATTTATCTAAACTAATTCCCTTAATCCTAATTACTACCTAATTTACAACAATACCATCCCCTTTTATTACTAAACTGCCATTTATCCCTTTAATTACCAAACCCATATGGTTTTACTCTAGGTACATATATAAGCATATAAAACATTATTTTTGCACATCATATCATGTGTGCATCACGTTTATGAGAAAAAAAATTAAAAATCAAATAAATAATCATTATTAAAATAAAAAAATAAAAAAATATTTATATATCGTCAGAGTTGTCGTCATCCTTCTCCAACGGTTCGGGTCATTATAGAATATTCCTTCTTCGAATTCACCCTTAGTAGGAGGGAATATACCTCCTTCGAGTTCACCATCTGGAGGTGGTTAGCCTGTAAAGACTTTCTTCGGAATTGTCCGTCAAAGTTATCCCTCGGATCTGTCCGTCGAGGTCGTCCTTCAGATTAGTCCGTCGAGGACTTCCCTCGGATTTGTCCGTCGAGGTCATCCCTGGGATTTGTCCGTCAAGGTTTCCCCAAGGAGAAGGAATATAACCGCCTTGTGATTTTTTAAGACAAAGCATAAAAAGTGGTCCTTCGAAGTCTATGGATGTGATCCAAGAATGACTGTTGAGTTAGAAGGTATAGAAAGTTCCCTCGATGACCTTTCCTTGAGTAAAATACCCTTAAAACGTGAAGGTATGTAATAAAATCACTCGAAGTCTGTTCTAGAGAGCAAATAGATGTAATTTCGATGATCTATTGAGATCTTAACTATTTGAGGAGTCTATTAGGGGTAGCATGCCCCTAAATACGTCATTCGAGTAAAATAAGGTCCATCGAGGGAAGAACGAGGTTCTCATTCCCTCGGGTGCCAAGAAGGCAGTGTGTCGTGGAAACATAAGTTCTTAGTCTTTTGAATATTTCAAAAGGGAAGAAAGAACGTGTTTGTTGAGTTTGGGCCACGTGGCGTTCCCTCACAAGCTAGAATTCAAAAAGGTTGCTTCTCCAAGAAGCTATTGCCTCTTTGGTGATAAGAACGGTCAGATATCTCTGAGCCGTTTCAAATATCACATTTTTACTGAACGGTCTAATCACCGTACTCAGCTGCTGACAACTGGCACGTGAAAGAGACGGTTGTACAGACATTTCAGCTTTAAATAATGATTCAGTGTATGTGGCTATACCCAAAACGTGTACATGCGCTTTTAAGAAAATGCCACGTGTAAAGTGGGGTTTGAATAGCCCGCCTGATCACCAATATGAGTCAATGATTTAGTGTCGTTAGTTGACCGACCCCTTTAGGTTTCCAAAAAAGGGTGTCATTGAAATTTCAAAAACTATAAGGGATCTAACTGTAATTGTTAGAAACCTCAGGGGGAAAATGTAATTTTCCCTTTCTTTTATCATCTATATATGTATATTAAATTCAAAACTTTTGTTTAAATTTCTTTCATTCAGTAAATACATGCAAAGGCAACCACTTTCACACAAGTGAGTTTGAAGTGTGAAAACTAACATTTCACTCATATTTTCTTCATTTTTCATTTTCAGTTTATTTTCTTGTTTAGGAAAAAGTGTAGCGTATCTTACATGAAAGATTCCCTGATTTCATCAAATTTCAAACTCTGTAAATGTTAGCTGAAAAGTAAAAATAAATTAAGAAAATCATCTTGTAGAGAGAATTTATAATTTCTTTTATAATTAGTGAATCACTTGATTTATTTTCATCTATTTTTACTCATCAGCCACTCCACCCCAAGAAAGAAAAAAATTTATTCCATGGATTGATCTATGAATCCAAACAGATTCCAGTTGTGTTTTTTATACTCATGGTTTCCTTGCTTATTTATTTGTTTATTATTTAATTTTCTTCTTATGGGGACAATATAGCACCTCACATGGCTGTTGCTGTGGTTGCTTCTAAAGGAATAACAGAACACACGCTTTTCTGTTTCTTTTATGCAACAAACCCTAACAAATCAAAATGCCCATGCTGCTCGCTAACATGTGACATATTTATCAAATACATTGAAAGTTTGGCATATTTATCACCCTCTCTCTCTCTCTCTCTCTCTCTCTTGAGAGGGGTGCACCAGGCCCGTGCAGTAGTGCAACACATGGGCGACGCTCAAGGATTCCAATAGCAAGCTAATGTGGTGGACCCTCTCCCAAACAAAATTTAATTAATATCATGTGGACCGACGTATCAGATATTAAATTGATAAGAACAAATACTATACTTGATCTTAGCCAAAAGGCCGAGAAAGGTATCCTCTCCCTCTTTCGATGATCTGTATATATAAATATGTGTGTAACGAAATTAAGGTGAAGAAAATAAATTATCAAGGTAAAGAAGACGAAGAGGAATTAAGGGAAAATAAATTAATTTATCGCCTTTAGTATATTTAATTCTATTTTATTTTTTTTATACTCATAAAAGTAACAAAATTATCACGTGCAACACATATATGCACACCTACATGTGTGAACATATATATAAATAGAAAAGAAAGAATTAAACTATAATTGTTGGATTTGATAGAAATGTGCATCCCATGAACTGAATATTTTAATAAATCAATAATAATAAATAGCTCTCTTCTTAATTTTATTACTACTTTCTCCTTAAGTAGCTTCTTTAGGTCATTATCAATCACTGTTTAACCAAATAATCCAACAGAACTAGGGACAGCTAAATGAGAACCCAGTCTTTGTTGTGTTGCCTTTTAGGAGGTGTCTTTAATAACAATAGTATAGTAACATTAGCCATGAAGATATGAACCCAATGCCTTTTAAATTAGAAAACAGCTTTTAGAAATGGAATAATGCATCAATTTCATCGAGGACTTGAAAAATAAACTATTAACCTTTATTAACAAGCAATGAAATGTAGAAGTTGTAAGAGAGCGAGAGAGAGAGACCATTTCAAATTTGGATCAAGCATGGTGTAAAGTATCGGCCAATCCAATTTGGGAACAGCTCGATTCTAAGCCAATCCTGAATTTATTAAGAATTCTCTGACTCGGTCTGAAATCGAGTCAGATCGTCCGATCCAGATGATGTGGCCCGATTCCAGACGAGTCAAATTGGACGATCCAATATGGATCGGCCGGTTTCCCTCAAAATTTTTATTTTTGAAAAACAAAAATTAGGCCATGTTTTTGGATTGGCCGATCCAATTCGGTATCAGACCAGGACGAACCCTGATCCGATACTGAGTTTAAACACCATGGGGTCAAGGGTCAATTGTATCAATTTCATCAGTCTTGATAAGAGCCATGGACATATATACAGAGTGAAGGGTTTATTGACAATAATAGTAACATTAGCCATTAAATGAAGTAGTGGACCAATGCCTTTTAGATTAGAAAAGAGCTTTTACAAATAAACTAATAAATCCATTTCATGATCCAGGGCCTGATAAGAATCATGACAGATATATATGAAAATGAAAAATCAAATTAATAGCCTTCTATTAACAAGCAACAAAATGTGTAGGTTAAGACTATTTGACATGAAGTGTCACCTTCATATATGAAAGATACATGATAGAAATGAAAAATCAAATCATTAACATTTTATGACCAAGCAGCGAATGTGGAGAGTTGAAACATTTAGAGAGTTAACCACCGATGTGTGGCTCAGTTGGTAGCAAACTGGGCTCTAGTGAGCATCTCCAGAGCTAAATCTGGAATTCAAATTCCACTAGAAGCACTCGTGTCCAAGGATTTACTTTTAATGTTCCCGCCCCGAACGTGGATTAGTCCCACACTTAAGTTGGTGTGGGGACACCTCGGGGTTAAGACCTAAAACAAAAAGAAACATTAAGAGAGAGATCACTTTATTATGGATATGCTAGGCCAATGCATCCATTTCATCCAAGATCTTGATAAGAATAAGAAAAGATACATAAAAATGAAAAATCAAATTATTAACCTTTTTATTAATCAACAATAAAAGAAAGGATTTCTTTTATATGTCTCACCAACACCAGGTATAAACAAATAGGTTTACTTACTTGGCCATCAGTTATGATGCATGTTCATGTTATTTAGAGCTGGCGACGGCTCGGTTTGGGTTGGACAGGGTTTGACCCCATTTACAAACGGATTGAAAAATCATGAAATTGAACACAATCCATTAATAAACTGGTTAAACTTGCTAACCCATTTATTTTTATAATTATCATTCAATATATTTTTTTAAATTAAAATGTAATCTCATTTAGTATATTAAGTTTTAATAAATATTATAAAAATATTTAATAAACATGATTTGTTTTTTGAAAAGAAAAAAGAGTTATTTTTAATTTATAAATAAATTTAAAATACTTATAAATAATAAAATATAATCACAAATCTATAAAAGAACACTTAAATGGATACTCAACGGGTTGGCAGGCTATTGTTCGGGTTGACCCGTTTTCAGATGACTTGGTAAATTCTAAATCCAAACACAATCCAAGTAATTAATAAGCAGGTTAATCCGAACGTTTGAGCGGATTGAAGGGCGAGTTCAGAAACTGCCAGCTATAATGTGTATGGTAGGATCCTAAACTGTCCCTATCACCAATGGTAATAATATCAAATAAGATGTTTGTGTATGTCGGCATTAATGTGTTCCATTAGAGTTGAATCATATTAAAAATATTTGAATGGATTTGAGTTTCTAATTAAGACTTTTGAAAGGCAATCTATGATAATTTTTAGTGTATTTAATAAATATATTTATCAGCTTCAGTTTAGGCTAAGTACTAAGCTTATATATAGTCTTATTGTGGTGAGTATACTATATATATATATTATACAAAGATGAAATTAATAAAGTTGTTTATTTTTCAAAATTTTCAACTTTGATGGTGAAATTTCAACTCTTATGATAATAGTGTATGTCTACTTCTTTCCTTACCCTCCTCCTTGTTTTATACGGCGTAGTACTTTGTCTGCCTGAGCGAGAGAGAGAGAGAGCATGGGAAGGTCACACATATTATAGTGGTCCAGCGCTCCTCTGATAAGGTAGGTTAGACTCTTATGTTTCCTTGAACAACCCAATGCCTTTGGACTTTTAGAGTCACCTCTGATGCTTCAGCAAGTTGAGTGGCTTTCTCTATTTCATTTCAGATCTATTGGTCCTATGTACATCACTCACCAAGGTTTAAAGTCTCGGTATCCGGGATTCAACCGGTCCGGTCTCGGCCAATCTCGATCGAAACCGGTGATATCCCGATCTGAATCCGATACAAAAATAAATTGCTTAATTTAAAATATATATATTAGATCGGCCGGAACGGCGGTACCGATGGCTGGACACTCACTCTCCAACGATAAATAGGAGGCATAAGTTTTCGAAAGACAAAGACATGGCAGGTAGGTCCATGTAAAATTGATGTCATGATAACAACAAGGTCCACATGCCTTGGAAAGACTTTACTAACTGACAAACGGTTGGAGACAAGGGGGAGTACCAGCTTGACAACCCAACACAACCAAACCCTAATGCCATAGATATCAACAACTTAAAATAACCAATTTGTCAAATGGGTCCAGTAGTAAACCCTAGGTTACATTATGAAGGTCTGAATTGGGACCATGACTATGAACTCTACAAAGTTTACCAATACATGCATGTAAACATGTTTATAATCACTTGGAAGGATTAGGTGGACAACTTAAACTATCATCTGATATAATATGATATGATATGAGATGGCATAAAATAACGAATTATATATATATATATATAATTGTTTTAGAGGGGTTGTCTGATTAGGTCATCTGAACAACCCTATGAATGCTATGTCCTTTAGATATTGTACATCTAAAACATATGAAATGATAGGTGTACCGGATCTTAATAATTCTATGTTGATCTCTATTTGATGGTTTAAGTAAGATATGTAGCCGTTAATAGAAGGAAATCTGAGTGTGATTGATGCATGGGCTGATGTGAAAGGAAAAAAAAATGTGAAAACTGGTATAATCCTTCAACTATCAAACTCGTGCCACAAGAAAGACAGGAAAAGGGTTACTTTGCCTCTAAAGTTTAAGCAAAATTATTTGTTTTTTTAGCATTTTTATTTTTTGGATTTTCCTAGGTGACTTGAGCAACTAGGGTCTGGCATGGACCCCATCTTGGGCTGGCAATTTGTTGGTCTAGGTCAAGTTCAACAAAGGATATAAGTTACCTTATATCTAATCCACCCAGTTTTTGGACCTAAAAATCAAGCCCAAGCCCAAGCACTATTTATTTTTATTCTCACCTCGAGGGGATGAAAATTTTAATGCATCACAACAATGACCAAATAGACATTCACACATATAAGGATGACATGTCTAGCAGACTGTGCAACAATCCACACAATACTTCGCGATCGGAAGTACTTTTCAAAGTTCACAATAACCGAAGCTAATGACCATACCATATCAGGCACTACAAACCTAATAGAAGGCTCTGGAATATCATATTACCAACTGGAACGACTTTCCATATTGATGAGCCTTATATTCAAGTAGATCCAGAAGCAATCTCCTTAGTTTTAAGGATATTTGTCGAAATGGATATCATATTGAAACTATAAGCGAAAAAAATGCAAAATATTTATGCATTACTTCCCAAGTCTTTGGCCAATCGCATATTAGAATGGCTTCCTTCTTTTTCATCTGGATTAAATCATTCAACCATAAGGACGTACCATAGAAGCATGTGATGTGCAAAACCATAAGGTTTCAAATAAAAGTGTATTTATGCTTTGGCATGATCGTCTTGGTCATCCCGGTTCTACGATAATGCATCGGATTAATAAGAACTCAAATGGACATTCACTATCGAACCAGAAGATTCTAGCCTCAACTGATCATTTGTGTACAGCTTGCCCCTAAGGCAAGCTCATCGTTAGATCATCCACCACAAAAATCGACTTTGAATCTCCCACCTCGTAATGAATTCGTGATGATATATGCAGTCCAATTCACCTATCGTGTGGACTGTTCAAATACTTTATGATCATAATTGATGCCTTTGCAAGATGGTCTCACGTTTGTCTTCTTTCAACTCGAAATTTTACATTCGCCCGACTCCTTGCTCAGGTAATCAAATTACGTGCTCATTTTTCGAATTTGTAGACACAAATTCTGCACAATAAAATTAACCGAACACGAAAAATATCTAACAAATTCAATTTTTATTAATTTATGAATTTAAATGAGTAAAACTCTTTTTTGTCCTTTTGTAACTCTACACGAAGAACATGGTCCTCTGATTCTTTGTTGATCAAACAGTTAATGGGTCGTTTGGTTTAATCTGAACCGCACACTTTGATGACGATGATGGGGCTGTTGTCTTAATCCGAACCACACACTTTGATGGCGATGACAGGGCCGTTGGCTTAATCCAAACCGCACAATTTGATGGCAATGGTGGAGCCGTTGGCTTAATCCGAATCACACACTTTGATGACGGTGATAGGGTCGTTGGCTTAATTCGAACCACACACTTTGATGGCAATGACGGAGCTGTTGGCTTAATCCAAACCACACTTTGATGACGATAACGGGGCCGTTGGCTTAATCCGAACCGCACACTTTGATGGCAATGACGGAGCCGTTGACTTAATTCGAACCGTACACTTTGATGACGATAACGAGGGCCGTTGCCTTAATCCGAACTGCACACTGTGATGGCAATGACAGAGCTATTGGCTTAATCCGAACCGCACACTTTGATGGTGATGATTATCGATCATACGGTAAAGAAACCATTTGGCTTAATCCAAACCGTACAAGCTGATGACGATGATGGAGTCGTTGATTGTAAGGTGATGTGGAATGCTTAGCTTGTTCTCAACCGTACACGTTAAAGGATGGCGAAGATGAACTGAACGTTTAATCTATTGGTGAATAAACAAAAGTTGACAGGAAGTGATATCATGAGATTGTCGATCCTTCTCTTTCATGAATGGCTGGAACAAATTCATGGCAAAGTCAATCCCATGGTGCATAGATGGTATAGTGTAGAACGTTGGTTGCTTGGCCTTCAACAATCTCTACAGATTCACATACACGCTCTAAGGTTTCTTGGAGTTAGGATGAGTTGGGTGCATAACACATTGTGAAGGTGGGGAAAAATGTTATGCTTTGTTGCCATTGCCTTGGAATTTCTCATGTCTAGAGACATCATTTTGATCATTGCTTCTATGCACTTCAGCGTTTTTTTTTCTTTCATTGCCATCCTACGAGTAGCGTTCTATGTATCTTTCCAACTTTCAGAGTCCACCCTTTTCTTTATATCTTCAGAATTCTTTCCACCACCAGCACCTTTTTTTTCCCGTGTATTTTCTCTTGTCTTCTTCATTTTTGACTCCCAACCCTTGCATGACCAGCAACTCTCTTTTTATGGCCTCCTCTTTAGATTTTGAATTCTTTCCCCTTTTAAGCCTTTCCAATTTGCCTTTGATTATTTCTATTCTAAAATAACAATCATTCCAAACTCTTGAGATCCTAATCCCTTAAACAACGTAACTTGCAATTCAATATATTTCTGTTTTAGTCAAGTCACAAATTAAGAAATTATTTTCTCATTGTAGAATAAGGCTATTGTATTATCTTGCACCTCTAACATCCAACGGTCTAGATCTCCCTAAAAGAATCATGTCTACAAATGCCCCCTCGGATCTTCTGTTTTGTTTATTTAGTATCAACAAGGGGGGAGATCCGAGAAACCCCTACTTGGTATTAGGTCTTTGTTTTTTTATCCACAAATTCACTTACATTGACCAATTTGTGAATTGGCTTTAGTTGCAGTCGGATTATAACTCTCAACTTTAGGCCATATGTAGCTCGATCACGTAGCGACTATATTTCGTGCTAGAAGCGGTTTTGTTTGATACGGCCTGATTTTGATTAGTATGTGACTTGATCTTGATGGCATGCAACTTGATTTGTTGACGTCTTGATACCGGGTTGCCTAACTTTAAGTCTCGCGGCCTAACTTGGTTACGGCCTTATTTGGGTCTCGAGTGGCCTAACTTGGTTGCGGCCACATTTTGGTCTCAAGTGGCTTAACTTGGTTGCAACCTCATTTTGGTCTCGAGTGGCCTAACTTGGTTGCGGCCTCATTTTGGTCTCGAGTGGCTTAACTTGGTTGCAACCTCATTTTTGTCCCGAGTCATTTAACTTGATTGCGGCCTAATTTTAGGTTACATGCTATTTGACTTTGAAGGCATGCAACTCTAACTTTGATCATGCGAGGCCCAACTTGGTTGTGGCCTGGTTTTGGTCTCATGTGCTGGCTAACCTGTTTGCGGCCTGATTTTAGGTTATGTGCTATTTGACTTTGAGGTCATGCAACTCTAACTTTGATCAAGTGCGGCTTAACTTGGTTGCGGCTTGATATTTGGTTACATGTTATTTGACTTTGAGAGCATGAAACTCTAACTTTGATTAAGTGCAGCCTAACTTGTTTGTGACCTAATTTTAGGCAAATGACTCAGCTTGTTGGTGATTTGGTTTTAGCCACACAGCTCAACTTGCTAGCAGCCTAGTTTTGGATTACATGCAGCTTGATTTTGTAGCCTTATGTCTGACCCGCACACGACTTGAATTCAATGGCTACATGCGATTCCTCTATACTTGAATGATTTAAACTCTTTACAACTTTGATAGTTAAGATTGTCTCTAAGCATCAAATTCAACCAATTCTCTTCCTTTTATTCATACAACTTTTCACATGTTTATTCCTTGTTCTCTCCTTTTTGGGTTTGCATGCAAATACGACTTTGACTAAGACGTAAAGAGTTTGCAAACCATTCGCGGTGTCCACAATTCATGCTCAAGTGAACGAAGATTAACAAAATGGTGGATGATGATGATTTGGACTGAACCTGGAGTAACTTCCTAGGTTGCCTACATACCCGAGTAGGGATCAAGTTACACGTAGTTCATTTGGTTGTTTAGGCTGCCCTTTCAGGTTTTCAACCTAATTTCTTCATTTTTTTTTCTTCTTTTTTTTTGTGCCTTCCTTTTTGCCTGACCGCCCTTTCGGGTTTTCACTCTAGCAAGGGTTTTTTTTTTTTTTTTTTTTGCATTTCATAGTTTAGGCCAAGAGTATCATATAGTTTAGGCTCATATAACAAGGGGCATCATTGTGTCTTTAAGCATAGTACATTTTTAGAAACTTTCCATTGATCAGACCAATATTCCTTCGTCCATCATGTGGTGTTAGTAATGTACTAACAAAGATAGGTTGTGGATCTTTAGATGTTCCGAGGTTGAGTTCTGTGAGTTCATCTACAGTATCTTGCCCACCATCCTCGAGTGTTGGGGTGTATCATCAGGATCTTCGTCAAGTAGGGTACCTGACTCTGATTCCACTTCCACAACAATATGATAGATGGAAACATCTTCACCTTCATCTTCAAAGGATCCCTACAGAACAGTACTCCCTGATGGTTTTGTTATTACGATTGTGTAACGTTTGACTTTAAATTCCCTATCCATATTCACTGTCAATGAAGATTGACGTTTCATGCGAGATGGGAATTGACTGTGGGTTTCTTTATCATCTTCTAACTCAACAGTTTCTTTATCTCTCTTTGCAGTTCGTGGCATCTGATCATATATTCCAAGTCGAGATATAACTGAATCCCGTGCTATCTTAGGATGCACATCCTGTATTTGTGATGATGTTCCCAACCTCTTGAATACATAAATTCGTGGTGTAAGGGGGTCAATACGATCAAAAACTGAGATACGAACAGGAGTTGATTTTGAAACAATGTCATCAGCCTCCTCTACAGTGGTGTGTTGTATGCTCATGTTCTTTCCTTTACTCTTGGCAAAGATATGGACGGGTTCAACACATGTGAAACTAATGCCCATCTTTGGAGGGTCTACTTTATACCCTTTATGTTTTAGTTTTTTTTGGGTTTCATTAAGCACTTGGACTTTCTCAACCTTGTTTTCAGGACTCAGTTCTCCCAATGTATTAGGCTGTGTAAACTTATAGCCCGCATTAGCCATGAGCTTGTAAGCCTTGGATCAAAGCCTTACTAGTCCGCTCTTTTGGAAGAGACAGATTTTGAACCTTCATTCCTTGGGGTGTATTGCATGAGATCATATGAACTGTCGTTGGCTTTTCATCTTGAAGGAATCCCTTAGGGAGGAATTTCTGTAAGGTGATGGGAACACGTTGAGTTTTCTCAAAAGTATCATAGGCTTGAGCATGACCATTTTTGGAGTTTGAGGCATTCTTTTTGGATGACCATGAAGACTTGTCCTCCTTTGTTCCCTTTTGCTTTGAACAAATCGATAGTGAGGAAAATATTTCTTGTTACATCTTCGCCGTCTCACAAGGGTCCACCCTTCCTCATTTGCTACAATTGACTTGGGCTCTGAAAGATCTCCAATACCATTGACAGGATGTCAAAATATTGACTTTATCGCTTCTGGTGCTTTATGAGAATGAGACGAAGAAAAGAGTGACATTTGATCTAGTGATCCAAATTGAACAACTTGGATCAACTCTCTTTGTGAGAAGTTTGGTGGAGTCATTTTTGAAGGTCTTGCAGGTCCCATGGTGACAATTGCATGGTTTGACTCCTCTAAGTCGTCGTCTGTCTAAGAGGATTTTTCCTTCTTTTGCAAGTCTCATGATTCTATCTTTCAAAACAAAACATTTTCCTATCGGATGGCTGATGACTTGATGATACTTGCAATATTTTGGGTCATCAACCTTTCCTTCTTCTTCTGGCCGCTTAGATTCGGGCAGCTTTATAAGTTTCTTCTCTAGCAGATAGTCAATCATACTTGGCACATCAGAGTCAGGGAATGGGTATTCCTTTTCTTTGCACTCTTTCAATTTATACCGATGCCCTTCACTTGATTGTGCAACATTTGGTGTCTTCTCTCTATTTCATATTCCTTGGGACTCTTAGTAGAGCTGTGGTGACTGTCAAAGATTTTTTAACATTGATTCTGAAGGGTTTATCATTCCTTTCTCGATCTATTCTCTCTTCACGCAGATCAACATCTACAATGTTCTTATTTCCATGGGTAGCAATGCTGAGCTCCATGTTATGGGCACACGTGGCAAACTCTTCAAATGTTCACGACTTAATGCCTTGGAGGATGTAAAGGATCCCCTAATGCATTCCCTGAATACACATTTCACTTGCGGAGATTTCTGAGACACGGTCTTTGCAGTTGAGACTTAGTGCACACCACCGGCTAATGTAATCAACTACAGGCTCATCCTTCCACTGTTTTGCATTAGTGAGCTCCATCATGCTCATTGTGTAGCGAGTGCTATAGAATCGATTAAGGAATTCCCAATCCAATTGTTCCCAACTGTCAATGCTTCCCATTTCCATGACTGTGTACCAATCAAATGCATTCCCTTTCAAAGAACGGAAGAATTGTTTTAAAAGGAGATCTCCATCCGTACCGACATTATCGCAAGTTTCTATGAAATACGCTATATGCTGTTTTCGGTTACCTTTCCCATCAAATTGTTGAAACTTAGGAGGTTGGTAACCCATCGGCATTCTCATATTGTCAGTGTTCTTAGTGTACAGCTTTGAGTACATGATCGTGGATTGGGGTTCCCCTTCATATTGTGCTTTAATGGTGTTCATGATCATGTCCTGTAATTATTGTATAGACAACGAGGCTATTGATGTTGATTGTGCTTTTTCATGTACTATTTGGGCCTCGGTTGGTCCAAGTGATGCATTAACAGCAAGTGGGACTTGGGGTGTGAAGCCAAGGGGATACCCAGGTCCTTGATTCAATTCACCGACATCTTGGCCTTCTAGCTTGTTCATAAGAGATGCTATCTATAAGTCCTCTTCAAAAGTTTTGGTGAGTTTGGCAATGGCTTGAACCATATCAACAATTTGTTCCTCTACTGTGGTTGCCCGAGTCATCATCGCAGGCATGACAATAGAATATGAAGAAGTACGGGACTCTGACTGATCGCGATATTCTACATCTTTTGGAGTTCCAGGTGTTGAACCAGTGCTTGAGTAAGAGTCAGAAATTTGACCTTCTGGAATGACATTATTCACTAGTGGCAACGAATGTCCTTGAATCATGGTTTTTTCTTTCCTTAGCCTTAAGGATGTCAAGGAAATTACCGGTTTGATTTGGTTGGACCGACCATTTGGTGTTTCCAATGATGCATTTGATGGTGAAGTATTAGAGCGCATAGCCTTTGAACAACGTCGTGTAATGGGTCCCGCGAAGGAGTTGTTAGATGTGGTTTATCACCATTCTTGATATCTTTGTTATCGCGGAGATTTTGTGAATCCATTGGGGGCATGGTGACTCAAATTTCAATTAGAGAGATGAGAGGAAAGAGCTGTCCCATTGGGCGTCCCAGAAATTTATACACACAAATTTCGTGCGATTAAAATAACCGAATACGAAAAACAACCAACAAATTCAAATTTTATTAATTTATGAATTTAAGTGAGTACAACTCCTTTTTGTCCTTTTGTAACTCTACACGAAGAACATGGTCCTCTGATTCTCTGTTGATCAAACAATAATGGGCCATTTGGTTTAATCTGAACTGCACACTTTGATGGCGATGATGGGGTTGTTGGCTTAATCCGAACCGCACACTTTCATGGGGATGACGGCACCGTTGGCCTAATCCGAACCACATAGTTTGATGGCAATGACAGAGTCGTTGGCTTAATCCAAACCGTACAATTTGATGGCAATGACGGAGCCGTTGGCTTAATCCGAACCACACACTTTAATGACGGTGATGGGGCCGTTGGCTTAATCCGAACCGCACAATTTGATGGTAATGACAGAGCTGTTGGCTTAATCCAAACCACACACTTTGATGACGATAACGGGGCCGTTGCCTTAATCCGAACCGCACACTTTGGTGGCAATGACAGAGCCGTTGACTTAATTCGAATCGTACACTTTGATGATGATAACAGGGGTCGTTGGCTTAATCCTAACCGCACACACTTTGATGGTGATGATTATCGATCGTACGGAAAAGAAACCATTTGGCTTAATCCAAACCGTACAATCTGATGACGATGACAGAGCCGTTGATTGTAAGGTGATGTGGGATGCTTAGCTTTTTCTCAACTGTATACGTTAAGGGATGGCTAAGATGAACTAAATGTTTAATCTATTGGTGAATAAACAAAAGTTAACAGGAAGTGATATCATGAGATTGCTAATCCTTCGCTTTCGTGAATGGCTGGAACAAATTCATGGCAAATTCAATCCCATGGTGCAGAGATGGTACAGTGTAGAACGTTGCTTGCTTGGTCCTTCAACAATCTCTATAGATTCACATACATGCTCTAAGGTTTCTTGGAGTTAGGATGAGTTGGGTGCATAACACATTGTGAAGGTGAGGAAAAAGGTTATGCTTTGTTGCCATTGCCTTGGAATTTCTCATGTTTAGAGACCATCATTTTGATCGTTGCTTCTATGCACGTCAGCGTTTTATGGACTTCACATTCTAAATTTAAGCAACCCGGTTGATGCACTCTCGTCTTTTTCTTTCACCGCCATCCTACGAGTAGCTTTCTGTGTATCTGTCCCACTTTCAAAGTCCACCCATTTCTTTATTTCTTCAGAATTCTTTCCACCACAAGCACCTTTTTTCCCATGTATTTTCTCTTCTCTTCTTCATTTTTGACTCCCAACCCTTGCATGACCAACAACTCTCTTTTTATGGCCGCCTCTTTAGATTTTGAATTCTTTCCCCTTTTAAGCCTTTCCAATTTGCCTTGGATTATTTTTATTCTACAATAACAATCATTCCAAACTCTTGAGATCCTAATCCCTTAAACAAGGTAACTTGCAATTCAATATATTTCTGTTTTAGTTAAGTCACAAATTAAGAAATTATTTTCTCATTGTAGAATAGGGCTATTGTATTATCTTGCACCTCTAACATCCAATGGTCTAGATCTCCCTAAAATAATAATGTTTGTAGGATTATTTGATCAAGTCGATTCGCCTGGATGGCGTTGGTGGATTAACCTCCAATGCATTTAATGATTATAGCAAATCGGTTAGGATTGATGTTGTGGTTCACGTCTATACTCAAAATGGATTTGCAAAAACCTTCTTTAAACACCTCCAGATGATCGCACGTCTCATGTTAATACGGGCAAAATTACTAATTTATGTCTGGGGGCATGCCATATTGCATGCTGTAGAACTAGTTCGGCTTAGACCGATGACATATCACCAATACTCCCCACTTCAACTTGTACTTAGTGACCAACCGAACATTTTCCATCTACGGACCTTCAATTTTACATTGTAAGTTCCCATAAAGCCATTGCAACACACCAAGATGGGTCCTTAACGAAGGATTGTGATTTACGTTGGTTTTTGATTTTCCCTCTATCATCAGATATCTTAAACCCCTAACAGATGATATTTTTACGGCATGTTTTCTGGAATGTCATTATGATGAAATAATTTTTCCTCCGCTTGAAGAACGTCATGAAATTTCGTGGAATGCATCAGCATTAGCTCATCTTGATCTGTGCACCACTCAATGTGAATCCGAAGTTCAACGAATCATTTATTTGCAAAATATTTCAAACTAATTACCAGATGCATTTACTAACACAAAGAAAGTGATAAAATCATACACACCAGCTGCAAATACTCCATCATGGATTGATGTCACGGTAGGACAATCTGTTCACTTGGCAGCTAATGAATTGAAAGTGCACGTAACAACGTCCTAGAGTGGGGGGCGGGGGAGGGAGTGAATAGGTTTTACGTAATGACTCGAACCCAGTTAGGTAATTAGAGAATTAATCTGCTAAATACACAACTGAATTTATATGCAAAACTTATGGTTGAATTGAACCAAATGGTAATTTTGGAAAATAATTGGTTAACTTATGTAATTAAATACAAATCAAATTGAATTGGGCTTGGACCTTTAAATTCGAATCTGACCTGGACTTTAAATTGGATTGGACTTAAGACCCAATAAGGGATCCATTTAGGACCCCTCTAATTATGTAATTAAGGCTAGGAACAAGGTTAATTAAGAAAAAACTAAGACAAAACTGATATGAACGATTCTTCCATTAGAGAAATTCAAAATTCAAATTTAAATGAGGATAATCAAGAAAATAGCATCCCAGTAGGATTGAAACTCCTAAAAGCTAGGAAGTAAAGAGAAGGGGATTCTCCCTAGCTTCATACGTCCAAAACAAAGAGAGGGAATTCTAAGTTTTAGTCAAAGGAAGAAGATGAGAAGGCCAAGAGGGAAGGAAGAGAAATAAGAAAGAGAGGAAAAGAAGAGAAAAATCTATTGTAGGAAGAAGAGAACCAGAAAAGCTAAGGAGAAAGAAGAGGAAGAAGAAAAAGGATATGAAGGACATGAAGAAGGTTCATCAGATGAACAAGGAAGGACGGAAAGAGGAATCTTGATGAAGCAGGCTGTAAAGAGACATGTGAAGCTGGAAGAAGATGTGCACTAGATTACGGATGGGGAACTAGACTGAACAGGTAGGGATTCTCCATTGATCTTACAGTAGTTATATCCATAGATCGTAATGATGCTATAGATAGAAGTTGAGATTGCATGATTTGATGATCTTATACATGATCTGAACAGCTTTGATGTGATCTTTTAGTATTTTGTATGTTGGTATTGAACAACATCTATATGAGTGATTTGTATATTTACATGATTAAGAATATTTAGATTCAAGTTTAATGTGTTTGTGATATTCTTATGAGCTTTTATAGACTGATTATGATTTTCCAGATTTATTTCATGTGTGTTGAATGCTTTGTGTGATGATGATTTATATATGTAGTCTTGGTTTGATATGTTGAGTTTGATTAGATTCATGATGATATAAATCAATTATAACATGTTTAGAAGTAGAAAGTTGGGTATGTGGTAGTATGGGCACGAAGCTGTAGGAGAAAAACCTTTTTTGTTGGCTCAATTAGGCTCTTGGTAGGACTCTCGGTAGATGCTGAGACATCTACCAAAAATGCCCAGGAAAAACATGCTCTCGGTAATCTATCGAGGCTTTCAGTAGGAACCTTGGTAGATAACGAGGATCTACCGAAATCCAAATGAAGCCAAAATTTTTGGAAAGCTTCTATGAGGTGATTTACACGTGTGTGAGGTTGGTTAGTCTGCAAAAAGGATGGTTAAGGCTGTATGATGTAAAGTGTATGATAGGGTTGCTTTTCAGGAAAATAGGACAGTCCGAAATGTGATATGAGAAGATTTTGACTTTAAAAAGTTTGGACATAGAAATTGAATTACAAGATAAGGTGGGGAAGGTTAGCAATGTTAGTATAAGGAATTGAGTTGTTTGAGTGGTGCTTGTAGCATCCACTGGTCTATCTTATGATTAGTTCTAATGTCTAATTGTGCTATATAAGTGGTGCTGAGAGTATTCACTAACTGTGTATGTGAATGATTGTGATATATGAATTGTGTTTGTGAGTGGTGCTAAGAGTATCCACTGTGTGTTTGTAGTGGTGCTGGGAGTATCCACTAGAAGTCAATGGGATTGACTAAGTGTACTAGTGTGTTCCACCTTGTGGTGAAAGTCCCTTAAGGAATGGAATTGGTGTACAGGTGTGTTCTACCGTGTGGTGAAAGTCCCTTAAGGAATGTAATAGTGTACTGATGTATTCTACCGTGTGATGAAAGTCCCTTAAAGAATAAAGGAAAGGAATGGCGGCATTCTACCATGGGTGTAAGTCCCTTAAAGAATGGAATGGCGGCATTCTACCGTGTGTGTAAGTCCCTTAAAGAATGGAATGGAGGCATTCTACCGTGGGTGCAAGTCCCTTAAAGAATGGGTTCAAATGGTCGAATGATTGAATGAGCATGTGATTGGCCTAGGCCTAATTACCCCTGCATTGCATATGCATTATCATCCACATTTCATTGTGCATGCTTGCATCATATCATTCAGCTTTGATCATTGCACATGTTTGACTTAAAGTGAATGTTTGTGAGTATTTCCATATATTGATTGGTTGTGTTTGTATTTAGATTGAATTATGTTGTGACATGGTGGAACCATGTGGTTATTTGTTTTGCATAGTGGGACTATGTGGTTACTTGTTTTGCATGGTGGGACTATGTGGTGTATTTGTTATGCATAGTGGGACTATGTGGATTATATGTTTGTGCATGATTGGATCATGTAGGTTATGTTTTGATACATGGTGGGACTATGTGGATTTGGTGTCTTGCATGATGGGATCATGTATACCTTATGATTTATCATAGTGGGACCATGTGAACAAATTTTTATGACGCGATTTGACTATATGTATGATTTTCAAGTGTAATGGGATTACAATATTCTATGTGATTTGCATATTAAATATGTGTGATTTAATGTGATAATGAGCATGTTAATACATAGTGATTGTTGTATATCTGTTGGGTGAAATTGTATGAATTAACCTGTGTTGTTATACATCTATAAAGATAGTTATTGTAATTTCTTTGGATTTCCTACGAGGCTTCGGCTGACCCTATATTGAAACAGGTGACCAGCTCGATTGAGAGATGGATTTGGGAGATAGACTTGCTAGCATGACTTTTGTTTTTCAGTTTCTTACTGAGCAATGAAGTTCATTTGGTTATACTTTATTATTTACATTGGTTTTTATCCTTTATGGACGATTAAGTTGTAATAACTTAGACACGGATTGTGGTACAGTTTATTTATTTAAGACTTCCACTGATTTATTATTTTAGACTCTGATTAACCATGAGATTGGTTATGTGTATTGAATGGCTATCCGCATCCATGCGTTGGATCCAAAGGTGGCTCCCTTGGAAATCCTCAAGATCCTATATCTCGGATTTGGGGTGTTACATTTTAATATCGAAATGCGGAATTAGAGCCCAATTTAAAACCTAATTAATTATGATATTGATTATTGTAGAATATGGAAATGTAAATCAAACAATAGCTCGCATATGATGGTTCCTAGGCATGCAATTTTATAAAAAATAAGAGCACAAGAAAACCAAACAATCACACGCTATTTATCGTGGTTCGACATCCCGACCTACATCCACTCCCAAGAGCACCGAATGCCGGTCTCAAGGGTTTTTCTAACTGTGGTGGGTTTTCATCAACAAGGCTAACCACCAAATCGTAATGGAGATTTACCGGCAATCTCCAAGTCATACAAGAGGTTTCCACGGACTAACCTCCAATTGTCTCAAGGTTTTCCGGCAACCTTCAGCCGTTACAATTTTTAAATGAATTTAAAAACAAAATGAACTATTTCTATAGATATAACAATTTGAACCCCGTCCGATGGTGTGAGCGTGAATTCCCGATCTTCTTGCTCACAAACCTCACTCCACTCCGTGTAGTTGATATCAATGAACGCTCAATGGAGATGAGGGCCTTACAACCCTAGATGCTTGTGTGTGTGATCTATCTAATCAAGGAAACACAGGGGAAGGTCTTTGCTCTAAATCCTTCTTCTTCAAATCAATTGGCATAGGATGCCATGGCCATGTGAATGGGAAGAAGAGGGAGATAGGGGAATTCTCCAAGCCTAGGGATGAGCAAAGAGCTCTCTAGAATGATCTAGGGCTCTGAGAGAAATTATGTGCGGGTCTCTCGTAATTATGACGTCGAATCTTATTTACAGCTTTTACAAATTGCGTGCCTACCGATCGACCGGTGGGCTCGCAATGGCCATATTTTCATACAGCCAGTGCTTACCAGTGCATTGAGAGAGACCCACCGGTCGACCGAAAAACATGGTCGGTCAACCAGTATCGATCGGTACACCATAGGTTTTCAAAACCTAAGAATGAACTTTGAGTGACTGAAGGGGCCACTAGCCGATCGGGATCTATCGGATGTCCCACGCCGGTCCACTGGAGCACTCTGGTTAGTCGACCGGGCAGGTGCAGGTCGCACAGACTAGACTAGGTATGTTGTGCGACCGACACAGGGGTCGGTCGATCAGAATCGACCGGAGCTCCAACCGGTCGACCAGACCACCTTGGTTGGTCGATCAGAGGCATAGGAAAAACCTGATTTTAATCTTTTCTATGGCCCTTCCATGAATGGTATCGGCCATCCGTGGGCATTCCTTGCCTGTCCAGACATGGATCCGAATGGACAAGGTCCATAGAGTGCCCCTTAACGGGTAAAGGGGGCCATAAGGTCCCTTAAAACAAGTCAATATCCAATAAGCTTGTGTTTCTAGGAGCTGTCTAGTGTGTATGTATACTTACCTTAGTTAGGGGGTCAATCCAATAGATGCGTTGACGTAGCTTGGCCTTCCTTGGGTCCACAACAGTTTGATCTTCAATAAGCTCAGTTGCAGACACTCAAGGACTATGTCACAACATTGACAAACAAGGGAATGTTTAGGATTTGCCTATGACATTAACAATCTCCTCCTTTGTCAATTTGTGACAAAAACTTTTAACCTAGGTACAGTACACAGCATTATACCTCTATGAATTGAATACAAATATATACAATACAATACAATCCAATTCATATATAAAAACTATGTGAGAAGTGAACGGTACCTTCCATGACTTCGCCTTGTTGCTATTCTAAAGCATAGATCTCACCTTGTTGCTATTCCAAAGCATAGACCTCGCCTTGTTGAGTTTGTTGCTGTGGAGCTCCATCCTTGGTTCCTTTAGGTGGTTGTGGTTGTTGTACCAGCATTGGATTTTGCTGGTAATGCGGCTTGGGCACAAATTGCTGCTATCCTTGGAAAGTGTTTTGATGTTGGATCGTTGGAAGTCGACAACCCCTTTGGTGATGTTCTAGCCTTCCACAGTTAAAGGACCTTATTGTTGGGTTCCCGAAGACTTGAGTGTTTGCTGGCCCTTGTGTTCTTTACCTTTTATGTTAATCAGTTTGGTTGCCTGATGAGTATCTAATACTCGTACTTTTAGACCTATAACTTATGTTAATTAGCCTTGGATAGATTATAGTTAGAATGGATTAATCATATTCACTATTTTGCAGGTTTTATGAGGAAAAGAAAGAAATAGCTTAATTCAATCCATTTAAGGTTTTAATGGTGTCAAGACCAATTGTTGATGATCAGGGTCTCGTCTTAGACCTATTATTATCTTGAAGACCATAAAGACAACTTATGGTGGAAATCCAAGCGAAGTCTGAACG
>JAUPMG010250250.1:0-22150 GCA_031762675.1 Pachysandra terminalis
TCTTAAATAAATAACTATAATTATAAATTAACTTAATTAAATATGACTAATTCCCTTAAGGATACGGGTCATTACAGCCTCTTAGGGGTCGGAGGCAATGGTTAAGTGTTAAGTATTTGGGTTGAATGCCTTTCGATGTGATCCAGATTTCGGGATGTGACAGTCCGTGTAGATACAAATTTCGTGTCCAAAATAAAAGACAAGAAAAACGTGTAAACAAATATCAATTTGATTTAATGAAATAATGAGTACAATCTTTGTGATTTGTATTCTTTACAAAGAATAAACCTCTGATTCGATCTCCTTGATGAATCTTCAATCCGAGAGTTGTAGAAGCTTGTTCTCGAATCAATCTTCAATAACTTGTTCTTCAGCACTTGTTGTAGGCCAAAGTAGTTGGAGAAAAACCTTCTTGCTTGTGGAATCTCCTTGTCCGAATTTCTTAATCTCCTTTCTTCTTAGTGTAAGAAAGAAAGAATGGATGCGGGATTTCTGAGGTAGACTTGAGTGAGTTTAGATTTATGAGGAAGACTTGAGTGAGTTTTCTTCATGCCTTCTCACAATTTATTTAGGGTCTCTCCAAGCTTCAAAGCCGTCTTCAGAATTTCTGATTCTTGAGAGGTTTTATGTATGAAGCTCTTTATTTATAGGCAAGAGGTGTGGGTGTCTTTGCCTTAGTATGGAAATCTCCTTTGATTGAGAATTTCCATATGGAGAGGAATGTATTCTCCTATTTTAGTAACAATCTAAAATGAATGCAACTTACCATCTCAAAGGAATATTTGTTCTTTTGATTTGAAGTCTTCCATATTAAGAGGATTATGTATCTCAATTTTGGAAGTAATTTGAATTAATTGAGACATGCCTTTTTAAGGAAATATTTTGCCCTTAATTTAGCATGACTTAAGAATTGATGTATTTCCTAATAGTCTTTGCCACCTAAGATAATATGACCTTCCTTATTTGCTTGCCACATGTTGTTTCTTCCTAAGATGGGTTTTAGTCACATTTTGGTTTGTGTCTTTATTTATGGGTCCACGTTTAGTTGTTGGGATGGATTTGTATCATTGATGGTCTCGGCCCATATTTTGTAATGGACAAGTTGGATTATCATTTTATTTATCCAGGCCCACATCTTGTGACTTGGCTTGTTGGGGTATGACCATTGACTAGTTGTAGATACATAAAATGTGAAACCAGAGTAACCTTGATGAAAACGGACATGTGTTGAGATTTCGCTCCAAGAGATGTCGTGGACGATCAACTTGTAAAAACTGACAGGTGGAAAGATTTCGCTCTAAAAGTGTGCTCACGCAGTCCGGGTGGTAGACGTGTTGAGGCTCTGACGTAGCTCTAAAAGTGTGCTCACAAACTTCTAACACCCGGACTGCTACTTTCCCCGTTACTTGACCTGATTCGTGCTCAACAGCCTTTCCTTTCTGACCTCTTAATTCTTCTAAAGACGGGGTACGGTCGGGAATCGATTTAGGCTTCCGTTAGTCGTTGATTTCTACTGTTGATGACTCTTTCACAAAAACACCCTTTACATTTTGGTGACTTCACACTTAGTCTGCCACGTACCGATTGCTATTAGAAGAATGCCAAGATAAAGAGGTAGACCAAAAGATGTAGAACAAGTTGGGCTGTCCTCATTACCAGCGGTCGAGGAAAGGCATGAGGAAGATCTCCCTCCTGGCCAACACGAGATACATGATGAGGAGGAAGTCGATGAAGAGGTCAACGACCGTGATGATCAAATAGAAATGTTAAGAATGAATATGAACAAGATAGAGGAGGCACAGGCAAAGATGATGGAGCTGTTGCAGACTGTGACCAATTGAGGGAGTCATACCCCAATTCCACCGACGGAACCATTTGTGGAGAAAGTACCTGTAGCACCTACGGTGGAACCCATTGGTACTTCTTTAAGTGCGTCACAGCGGGAGTCTGTGAACAACGACGTGTTCGTAACCAGAGATGAAATAGTGAATCTCTTGCGACAACGAAAAGAGAAACCTGTTGAATTTAACATTGATACCAGACCGCCATATCCTGAGGCCATCACTAAGAAGCCTTATCTCGTGGGGTATGTAGTTGCTCCATTGATTCCGCATTACAATAGGCAGATTGGTAACACGAAGGAGCATGTCACTAAGTTCACAGGCGCCATGAGAGCCTTTGCTGGTGACGATGAACTCCAGTTAAGGGAATTTTCTCGGTCACTTACAGATTGTGCTTACACTTGGTACGAAAATCTTCCTCATTAGTCAATCCTGAGTTGGGAAGAGATGAAGGTGGCATTCCTAAGGAAAATTTTCATTTTCAAGGAATGAATGACTCTCATGGATTTGGGAAAAGAGAAATAGAACCCCGGAGAAGGATTGGAGGTGTACGTGAAGCATTTTCGTGATCTTGCCACAGACTGTCGGGAGGTTAAAACGGAAGGGAATCTCGTGCAAACGTGCATTAACGGCATGATGAGAGATTATTGTCTTGTGTTGCAAAACGCAGGCATTGATACATTTACTCACCTCCATGAGTCGGCAAGGCACAGTGGACGCACCATGAACCTAAAAAATGATGTCCCTTGGAAGAGTAAGCCGAAGTCTACTTCGCAAACTACGATGGTGGAGAAAAAGAAACCTACTAAGGAAGAAGCCAACAACATTGGGAGTCGGAAGAAGGTCTTCCCTATTCCTCCACCTATACCTTATTCCGCCAAAGAAGCCTTGATGATTTTGAACAATTGGTGAAAGATGGTGTGGTAAATTTATCGTCCCCAAAGTTCCCAATGTCTGAAGTAGATAAGAAGAAAGTCAATTTCTGCTAGTATCATTCACATGTAGGCCACAAGACAGAAGATTGTTACACCTTCAGAAGGTTGTTCCATAACAAGATTAGGAACGAAGAGTTGGAGTTACCTGGCTCGAAGTCAGTACATGACAATCCATTACCCGATCATGAGAAGGGGACTGTCAATGATATTGTTCATAGGGACACTAAGGACACCATAATGGAGTCTGATGAGAACCCGCGGTCAAAAGTGATGAGTCTAGATGATGAAGACAAAGAGTGTATGTACCAGCGTTGGGGTACTAATGCCATGGTTGAAAGTTTCTTCAACGATATGGGATTTAGCCTCCTAGCGCGAAAGATGGCAAATGCTCTTGTTTCGGTTACTACTAAGCTGGGTGAACAGTGCTTTTCCGTAAGTACTGGGCCTAAGAAGTTTTGCCAAGAAATAGCAGGAGCTATCACCTTTTCAGATGAAGATATGCGCGCGAATTTTCCAAGTCACAATAGGCTTTTGTATTTGCCTTCTACTATCAATAATGTGGAAGTCAAGCGAGCACTGATCGATCCCGGTTCTTCGATCAACATTCTGCCTTATAAAACCCTATAGGCAGCAGCCATCCCCTCCAAGAGGATGGTAAAACAGTCTATAGAGGTGGTCTTTTTCAACGAGGCGTACAAAACCATGGGTCACATTACTATTGATTTGGCTGTGTTAGCAATCCTGTCTTTCATGTCATCGACGCAGTTGTCTCATATCACATATTGTTGGGGAGATCGTGGCTTCATCGGTACAAGGATGTTCCATTTACATATCATCACTGCTTGAAGGCCAGATGGCGCGGTAAGAAAATCAAGATGAACGCTACTATTGATCCCTTTGACCATAATGAGATCCATTATGCTGAGGCTGTCTTTTTCGGCGAACTCACAGCCGACGGTGAGACCCGGATAGCACCTGTCAGGGGGAAATACTTCCCAAGTGGGAAGATTTGGTGGCTGGTAAGAAGAGAGGTGAGTCTTCACAAAAGAAAAGGAGCAAGGAAGATGAGGAAGAACAAGAAACGAAGTGTATCCGAGTACAATGAGAGGATGGGAGCTTCCTTTACCATTTATGACGGTGTGTGGAGTCAAATGGAAAACATTCCGTGACGACTCCAAAACCTGATGTTGTCATGGGAGCCCCTCGTACGTGTCCATAGATAATCCTTTCAGAGAAGTTGATCAAGAACCTGAGGTTTTGCAAGACGGATCCAAATCCATAGCTGAAGAGTTAGATGAGGTCAATCTTGCTGAAACAGAAGGAATTGTTAAACAAGTCCCCATTAGCACAAAGTTAAGCCAAGAAGAAAGAGCTAGCTTTTTGACACTCGTACAAGAATATCGAGATGTTTTTGCATGGGAATACTCGGAAATGCCGGGGGTAGACCCCAACTTAGTGGTACATAAGTTGAATGTTGATCCTAATGCTAAGCCAATGAAGCAAGCCCCTAGATTTTTAGACCCGACTTTGAGTTGAATATTAAAGAAGAAGTGTCAAAATTATTAGCGGATGGATTTAAAAAACCTATACCGCATCCAACGTGGTTGGCCAAGATCATCCCCGTCAGAAAGAAGAATGGTCAGATACGATGTTGTGTGAACTTTAGGGATCTGAACAAGGCATGTCCTAAGGATGAGTTCCCTTTACCAAACGTGGACATCCTGGTTGATTCAAAGGCGGGAAATGAGATGTTTTCATTGATGGACGGATATAGCGACTACAATTAAATAAAGATGGTGGCTAAGGATGCAAAGAAGACGGTGTTTCGAGCACCCATAGGTAATTTCCATTTTACCATAATGGCTTTCGATCTTAAAAATGCAGGTGCCACATATCATAGAGCTATGACCGCCATATTTCATGACATGATGCATAAAGAAGGGGAGGATTACGTAGATGACTTTGTAGTGAAGTCGACGGATCAAGTTCATCATACGGATGTCTTGCGAAAAGTGTTCGTAAGATGTCGTCACTACAAACTAAAGATGAATCCAATGAAGTGCAGCTTCGATGTTTCCTAGGGGATGTTTCTTGGGTTCCTAGTCCGCAGTTGTGGGTTGATATCGATCGGCCCAAAGCAGAAACAATACAACAGACGGTCCCTCAAAGGAATCAGGAGGAGTTGACATGTGTCTTGGGAAAAGTATCCTACTTAAGAAGATTCATCCCAGATTGGCAAGCATGAAACATCCGATGACACCATTATTAAAAAAGAAAGCAAAGTTCACTTAGACGCCAGAATGTGACGAAGCTTTTGACAAGTTGAAGCAAGATATAGCCACCTCCTTCACTTTTTCGGCACCAATGAAGGGTAAGACCATGAGATTGTATTTAGCCACATCGGACCATGCGGTAGGAGGAGCGGAGAGACCAATATATTACACTAGTCGTACGTTGAGGGGACCCGAACTCATATACACTAGGGCCGAGAAAAGTTGCTTGGCACTGGTGCACGCCACACAGAAGTTCCGCCACTATTTGCTAGCTCAGGAGGTCGAGCTAATGACCAAATCGAACCCCATTCGATTTTTGTTGTCCTCTCCGGTCCTCACTGGGAGAATTGCTAAATGGTTACTATTTTTATTAGAATATGATTTAACATGTACCACTCCCACCAGGATAAGGAGCCAGGCCATTGTGGATTTGATGGCTACTTTTGCAGGTGATTCGCCTCCCTTGGAACATGACTTTGAAGATGTTTTTGAAACAACCTCTGTTGATGATCAGGAGTCATGGATCCTGCAGTTCGATGGATCCATCACAAGAAGAGAGGGTGGTGTAGATGTTGTGATATTATCACCAGATGGAAATGCAACGTCCGCATCTTATAAGTTGCAATTCCCTTGTTCTAATAATTCGGCTGAGTACGAGGCATTGATTCTAGGGCTATTACTCGCAAAGCAAATGGGAATCAAGAATTTTTTTGTGAAGGGGGATTCCAATCTCGTGATAAAAAACATGCAAGGCGAGTTCACGGTCAAAGACCCCGTGATGGCACAATATCAGACTTTGGTGCAAAGGCTATTACCTAGCTTGGACATGGTCAAGTTTGAACACCTTCCCTGGGAAACCAACAAACATGCGGATGCACTGGCTACGTTGGGTGCCCGCCTTAATTTTGACGAAGCTTCAAGCCATGTTGAAGTCATTAAGAAGACGAAACCCATCACATTTAGTGAGAAGATTCATCTGGAAGAAGAATAAAACTGCAGAACTCAAATCCTCAAAGACTTGGAAGACCCTCGTGCATCAACCATCCCAATGAAAGAACTTAAGAATTTTGTGAATTTGAAAGGAGAGTTGTACCACACGGCTGCTTCAGGAGTACTAAGTCGATGTCTTGGACCTGAAGAAGCAGAGCAGCGGTGCATTCCATGCATAATCAGCAACTGTCTCAAAAGGATGCCGATGCCTTGTATAGAAAACTTCAACGAGTGGGTTGTTACTGGCTTACGATGATGAGGAAGGCTAATAAGCTTTAACAGAGCTATCCAAGATGTAATGGAGAGTACAACCGAGACCAATGCCTATTCACTACGGGAGTTGATAGAGATTGGAGGTAACCCTATGTCGATTACATTTCTTCGGGTAAGCTCCCTGACGATACGACAGAAGCAGCCAAGATAAAGAGGCGCGCAAAGAGATTCTTTGTAGTGGGGGACTGCCTCTATCGTCATAGCTGGACTAGGAGACCTCTCAAATGCCTAATGCAAAAAGAAGCTGACGATGTAATGCAAGAGATACACTCGGGTGACTTTGGCACTCATCAAGGATACCATTGCCTACTGAACCAATTGCTACAAATGGGATATTATTGGACTACATGCAGGAATATGCGAGACATTGTTACCAGTGTCAAGTGTTTGGCCAAAAGATTCACGCTCTGCACGTCGAGTTGCAACATATATCCACTTCATGGTCGTTCCATTCATGGGGTTTAGATTTGATCAGGCCGATTAGCTTTAACTCAAGTGGTCACATATGGATACTCACCGCAACAGAGTATTATTCCAAGTGGGTTGAGGCTATCCCCATGAAGCGTGCCACAGGAGCCTCTGTAAGAAATTTCATCCGAGACCATATCATCTGTAGCTTCGGAATTCCTCGCAGAATAATTTCGGATAATGAGACTCCATTCATCAACAAGAACGTCAGGTTGTTGACAGAGCACTATGGAATCAAATACATTCGATCGACTCCTTACTATCCGAAAGGAAATGGGCAAGCCAAGGCCACTAACAAGACTCTAGTTTGGATCCCTAGTCGTATGATACACCACCAAGGAAGGAAGTGGCATGAGAAGCTCACCACAGGTTTATGGGCATACCGTGTCCGCGACACAAGAGGCTTCTTTCGCCTTAATCTACGGTGGTGATGTCATCCTACCGACGGAAATAAAGGTGCCCTCCACCCGGCTAGCCTTAGTAGTGGCTCAAGAAGGTGACGACATTGACGATTTCAATGGACAGGTTAGAAAATTGGATTTGATTGATAAAAGAAGGAGCCATGCTAAGGAAAAGGCCATTGCGTATCGATCTCGTCTCTTCCGAACCTATAACAAAATGTTGCACAATCGTGACTTCAAGGTGGGAGATAAAGTTCTGAGGGCAAAATACACATGTATGTGCAAATCTATCCGCCCCAAAATTTGCTCCAAAATGGGAAGGCCCGTATGTCATACGTGAGGTCGCCATTAGTGGGTACTACCTTCTGAGTCAACTTGACGGAATGCCTCTCAATTACCCCATTAACGTTAAGTGGATCAAGCTGTACTATGAAGACCATATTAATGAAGAGTGAATCTTGTATCCTCTTTTTTCTTGTGCATTTCAGTTAAATAGTAAAAGTTATATGTCTAGTAGGTAGTTATTTGTGCAAGGAGCAAGTAAACAAAAAGGAGAGTTCTCTTCTTTCTTTCATTTGCAATACAAAGTTCATTTTACTTGCACAAAAAAAAGAACTACCACTGACATAACAGATATCTTATGACGTCGCACGACGTCCCTGCGTAAAAAAAAAGGAAAATACTGATAACCAAGATCAATAGAGTATTGCACGTCCCCTATTCGTCATTATCGTCATCTGTGTCGGCGGGATTTTTGGGCATCTCACCAAAGTATGATAGCATTTGGGCCTTGAAAATATTCAAACCGCAAAGGCGATCAAAGAAAATCTGGCAACGATTGGCCACGTCCTCTCTTACCCGTATAAAACTATATGGATCAGCTTCTCGACAGATAGCACGCTCCTCACCTCTTAGCTAAGCACGATGAACGTCATTCAGCATGCCCTCCATTTGATGTTCCAGCACCTGTGCCCGAGTCTCCGAGGCAGACGTCGCTTGATAAGAAGAGTCCATTCTGATGGCCAAGAAGTTGTTGTCACAGTTCCTTTGTTCCCATTTAACCTTTTTCAACTCCCCATAGTAGCCTCTCGCTTGGTAAAACAAAGCTCCATCGAGGAATTGGCAACGAAAATGGCCACCCAGCTACAGGAGATGGAAAAGACCTTGTAGTACGAGTTTGTCCCTTCCAGAGATAGTGATGATATCTCATCTACTAGGACAAGGTAATCCACCGACATCACCCTATGAAAGGATATGTGACTAGTCATTGGGAAAGCCTCAAAGAACGTCGGAAAAGCTCCTAACAAGGTTTCCCTTGCCTCGCGTAGCACCGGGATAGTGTGAGGCCAGTGAACTTCGAGGCGTGTGGGATTGAGCGTGCCCGATTCTTTGAACTCGCGTAGGCGCAAAGAGACTACCCTACAATATTCTAAGGGAGGAGGGGGATAAACCCCCTGAACGTTTCCTAAGTCGCCATTGTGTGCCATGTTCTTCACACGACTAGATTTTGAGTCTCTCTCTTTCTCTCTCACACACACACTAAAAAAAAGGAGGGAGCAATGTGGACAAGGTATGTTTTCCATAGACCTCACATCCTTCCTTTCTGTAGGAACTCATTTTTTAAAAAACGTGCCTCTCTAATGACATTGATTGTTTGTTTGCAATATATATATATATATAATGATAATAATAATAATAATAATAATAAATAAATAAATACATGATATGTAACAACGTGTGACAATTCGTATAATGGCGATGACAATAACACAATGAGTATGCATTTTGAAGTAATGACATGACTTGTTACCTTCTTTGGCTGAGGAGGATGTGCGAGAAACATCGGGCGAAAGCACTACGGTAGTCATGCCTCTTAGAGAAGTAACAAGTGGACAATCTTCGTCAAAGGCTAGATTGGTATGCCCAAGGACGTGCCCCTGACCTTCAGTCTCACTTTCCTCTTTGACGTTTCCCTCTCTTGGACTTCCTTCATCGACAGAAGTATCTCCTTCTTCGAGTGTTGGGAAGTGGGGCTCTCCTACTGGGCAATGAACATGATCAGGAAGAAGTTGGCTTAGTTTGAGGTCTGAGCCTAAAAAAAAAAACCGCATCTTAGATAAATCCAAAAGTGGAGCAAATGTTAAGAGAGATTGCACATATATGAACGCGTATATATATAAATAGACATGAGACTAAAGGACAAAAAGTAACGTCAGAATGACATAAGAATGAGGAATCTTACCTGTAGACCGGATGAAGTGGTCACCTAATGCGAGGCGGAAAAGACGCCGGCTTTGGCTAGTTTCATGGAAACCTTGTGAGTACCATCCATTGAGGGTTCAGTTCGCTTGCCACGACATTTTGGAAGCTTGAGCCTGAGATGCTTATTTGGAATCACAACTAGCGGCACCCTTGACGCTTTAACCTTGACAAATTCATAAGCGTCATGCCAGAAGTTATACCAGGATTCAACCATCTCTGGAGTGCTTGCCATATAAGGACATTTGCCTGCCACCATGATGTACTCTAGGGAAGTGTGAAATTGCATACAAAAACCTTTCCTCGTGTAAACCAGTCCAAACATGGATGCCTAAACCTCAGGAGTCGTCATAGAAGGTGGGGTTTGCATAAACCCAAACTGATGAAAACGCTAGGAATTATAGGATTTTGTGATAAAATATTTCCCTGGCTCTACTCGTGCCAGAGGGAGTATGTTCATAGCGTAAGCGATAAATATAGACGGCATACTAGGGCGATCATTGAAACGTACCTTGCTTAACTGATCCGAATTACGATACCCCACAGGTCGCACACCGGGGAACTATATGAGGTAAGGGCAGAATATAAAGCATGTTTCATCATCTACCAGAGAGATTCAATTGATGTTTCTACCTTTCTTAGCGTGCTCCTACAATGCTGCCCGACTATGGTTTGCCCCGTCCATCGGAAGTGCACGTGGAGAGGAACCGTAACATCTAAAATGCTCCAATATGAAAAGCTGTAGGAAAGGGGTGTGGACGAAAGTCTCAATCTCATAGCCACCATATGAGGCAGCAAGGTTGTCAAACAACAAATCCAACTGATGGTACAAGGTGCCCAGGATCAGAGGTGCTAAAGGGTAACGAGAACCTCAGGCCATACGCACTGCCATGGAGAAATGACAGCCATGCAGCTTCTCGAAAGGCAGACCCTCAAAAACATATCTCAAAAGAAATAATGCAAGGAAAGCCGCAAGCATATGAAGGGGAGTGATAACCTTCGCCAACGCTTTCCTCTGGCACGTCCTCGGCCTTCCTCAAGGGTTTTATGTCCTTGAAGAAGTAACTGATCCAATTACTAAAAGTGGCATAATCCCCCCATATCTGACTGGCATGGACGGTTAGAGTATTTCGAAGGGTACCTAGCTAGGCTTTGTGCTTCCACCAACACTTTGACCATTTTCAGCTCATCGCTATCCAGGTCGATACTTAGAGGGTCTGAATCACCCACTATTTCTAAGCCCAGTAGTACATGAACGTCCTCAAGTGATGGAGAAAACTCTTCCCAAGAAGCTACAAAAGTGTGTGTTTCCTTGTTCCAATGGTAAATGAGCGCCGACAAAGCCTCATGATTCACATTTATGTTCGACTCGCAGCAAGCTTGAATGGTGTTTTTCAAACCACACCGCTCAAGTGTCCATTGTAGAGACTCCTTTCCCATCATGTCTTGACACCACTCAATCTAAGAGATCGGATGTCGTGAATGTGCCTCAGACCGGATCTTGTTGGGATCATAAGCACCAAACTCGAAGTTGATACGAGGAATTGAAGTCAAAAGGGGAGGTACTCCTTTATCAGCCGATGTGGAAGGAAATAGGCAAGCTGTAGTCCTCGGTGGCTTCTTTAGCTACTTGACCCGAGGAGGGATAAAACTCCACAAGCTATCAGCTATGACAGTGTCTCGTGACCGGTCTTTTGATGGCTCTGGTGGATCTTTCTCATTGAGACGTTTTAAAGGCTTCAATGAGACAGGCGCTTTCTTTTCCATCATGAAGGAGTAGCAGCTATCCTCAATAAAAAAAAAAACACAGAAAAATGAGCAGCAGAACAACAGACTTTATAGTTGTTAACGCTCATAGGCTACCACTAGAAGTAATTTTTTTTCTTTTTACCTCAAGACGCCCTTTGCACGATTCAGCAAACATTTGGAACGCGGGTAACGTCTTCCCCAATTCCCTTGACTCAGGACGTCCCCTTCGCACAACCTCGGGAGAGTAGGAGGGGTCAAAAATAGTTACGCCCAATGATGCTCACGCAAAAGAAAAGGATGAGGCGAGGTGATGGCGACATCTCTCATGCACCCCAAATCGTCATGGAGCTTGGATGGCACGTCCAAACACGTTATCTTCTTGGACTCCTCTACTTTTGTTTCTCTCCCTTTCACCAAGGGAACCAAGTAGTTAAATGATAAAGAAAGGGAAAGTTGGAATGTACCTATCTCCCTTTCCCTCTCCAAGTTAAAGCTTGTCACACTCTTTTACCCCAAGCACAAGGATGATGTATCCTCACTCTTTACTAACCATGTACTTGTGTACTTGTATACTTATATATATATATATATATATATCAAAAAAAAATTTCTCTCATGCCCACACCAATAAACTGAGGTTGATAGACTTGGTCAGGGGAACTTAAATGTAGATACATAAATGTGAAAAGAGAATAACCCTGATGAAAGTGGACACGTGTCGAGATTTCACTCCAAGAGATGTTGCGGATGATCAACTTGTAAAAACTGATAGGTGGAGGTGAAGTACCCATAGGTATGTTCACACCCTTCTATGACACAAGTTACTTGAAGCCATGCTGGTCGTGAACTCGATAAGAACTTCACGGTTAAGCGTGCTTGGGAGAAAGTAGCACTAGGATGGGTGACCACCTGGGAAGTGTGATTTATAGGTACCTCCAACGTCTAAAAATGCCCTTGACGTTTACAACCGCTCAAAAACCTCGAGAGCATTGAGACAAAAACTCATTGAAAGTGCTAAGGTTCAAAAACCTCAAGAGCACCTAGACAAAAACTCATCGAAAGTGCTAAGGTTCAAAAACTTCGAGAGCACCTAGATACAACTCGTCGAAAATGCTAAGGTTCAAAAACCTCAAGAGCATTGAGACAAAACTCGTCGAAAGTGCCAAGGTTCAAAAACCTCGAGAGAACCTAGACACAACTCGTCGAAAATACTAAGGATCAAAAACCTCGAGAGCATTGAGACAAAAACTCATCGAAAGTGCAAAGGTTCAAAAACCTCGAGAGCACCTAAACAAAATTCGTCTCGAGAGTGCTAAGGTTCAAAAACCTCAAAAGTACTAAGACAAACCGTCTCGATAGTGCTAAGGTTCAAAAACCTCAAGAGCGTTGAGTCATACAGTCTCAAATGTACTAAGGTTTAAAAAAACCTATAAAGTAACAAGACTAGGTAATCTCAACAGGTTTCAAGATTGAAGTAGCTCCAACTACATCTATGATGCTGATCGCTGTTGCCCATACCGTGGTATCACAAACGGTCACACAAAGGGGGAATTAGATTTGAATGGAATAGAGGGGCATGAGGATCAATAGCCCCTTTTTATGTCACGGGTCACACATGATGTCATGACTCACGATGGAAAATGTGTAATTCATGGACGTAGCTTGGGATTGGTCCACCAAAGAGACTGGGGTAATTTTTCATGTTACCCCAGGTTAGATTTTTAACACCGATAGAAAATTTCTAACGGATTCCTAACTTCTATTATCTTTATTCTAGCTACTACAAATAGTACTTCATTTCGCAAAAAACGGGTTGGAGATTTTCATAAAAGATTAGGCTCTGACGTAGCTCTAAAAGTGTGCACACAAACTTCTAACACCCGCACTACTACTTTCCCCGTTACTTGACCTGATCCGTGCTTAAAGGCCCTTCCGTTCTAACCTCGGTCGATAATCGATTTAGGGTTCCATCAGTCAGTGATTTCTACTGTTGGTGACACTTTCACAAAAACACCCTTTACATTTTAGGGACTTCACTGACATACCGATTGATATTAGAAGAATGCCGAGACAAAGAGGTAGACCGAAAGCTGTAGAACAAGTTGGGCCATCCTCATTCCCAGCAGTCGAGGAAAGGCCTGAAGAAGATCTCCTTCCTGGCTTATATGAGATACATGATGTGGAGGAAGTAGATGAAGAGGTCGAAAACCGTGACGATCAAATAGAAATGTTGAGAATGCAAATGAACAAGAAAGAGGAGGCACAGGCAAAGATGATGGAGCTGTTGCAGAATGTGACCAATCGAGGGAGTCATACCCTAATTCCACTTATGAAACCATTCGTGGAGAAAGTACCCTTAGCACCTACTGTTGTACCCATTGGTACTACTTTAAGTGCGTTACAGCTAGAGTCTGTGAACAACAACGGGTTCGTAACCCAAGATGAAATGGTGAATATCTTGTGGTAACAAAAAAAGAGACCTGTTGAATTTAAAATCGATACCAGACCGCCATATCCTGTGGCCATCATGAAGAAGTCTTATCCCGTGGGGTATGTAGTTACTCCATTGATGCCGCAATACAATGGTCGGATCAGTAGCGCGAAGGAGAATGTCACTAGGTTCACAAGCGCCTTGGGAGTCTTCACCCGTAACGACGAACTCAAGTTAAGGGAATTTTCTCGGTCACTTACAAATTGTGCTTACACTTGGTACGGCAATCTTCCTCATGAGTGGATCCTGAGTTGAGAAGAGATGAAAGTGGCGTTCCTAAGGAAATTTTTCATTGTCGAGGAATGAATGACTCATAGATTTGAGAAAAGAGAACTCCGGAGAAGGATTGGAGGTGTAAGTGAAGCGTTTTCATGATCTTGCCACAGACTGTTGGGACGTGACAACGGAAGAGAATCTCGTGCGGATATGCATTCACGACATGGGTTAGTATGGTACACTTGATGTAAAATACTAACCCATCATTCTTATATTCCCAATCATTCAGGCTTTTGAAAGGAACTCCTCTCAATATAGCTACTAGAAGCTTTTTGCAAACATGTCCTTGATATGCACACGAGTTTCCAAAAATTGCACGCGTAGTTTCTGCTTTCAGAAGAAACTACCTTTATAGCATATGAGGGGGGAGGATCCCCTAATAGCTAAAACAACCACAAGGGAAAAAATGTAATTTTATCCTCACCTGAGTTGCTTTGTGAGGGCTCATGGTTGTTTCAGCTAACAGGGTATCCGCTCCCCTCAAATGAAAAGATAAGTTTCGTTCTTACATCTTCTTGTTGCATAATAAAATATTGCACATCTCCCAACCCTTTCGTCAAATACAAGGTAGTGAATAGAACTTGTGCTACCTTGCTTTCGTTTCCTGACCAGCTTTGGAATGGTGTTCAAGCCTTAAGAAAAATATCTTGTGTTCCGCTTTTAGATGATATTCTTGGCTTACCTCTTTTCTATTCTATGAACAACACTTCAACCCATCAAATGCTCTTGGTATTTCCATTTCCGGTCTCTAAGAGCTTACACCCACCTTGCCGTTCCACTATCCTAGCGGTGCTCTTCTGGTAACCTGCTCGGGGTCGAAGAGGATATCGTTGTCCTTCTCAATAACAAATATTTGTAGGGGGACATATTTCTTAGAAACCCCAAGTTTAGATATTAAGCCGTGGTTGTGCCGCTTCATAATCATTTAGGGTGGCATTTATTGCATGGGTTTACAATTTGATATCATGCTCCATCCACTACCATTCCTTGTAATGTTTGGATGATGGAGAAGGGAAAAAGATATTTCATCCCTATAGTGAGTTCTAAGAAAGCACGTTGTTGACTTTTCTATATCTTCGGTCTAGGAAGAATGACTGAGAGGGGTGGAGCTAGGATTCTATTATAGAGGGGGCGAGATTTAACAAAAAATCGGTTTTCAGTTTGATAAAATTGGCTATTTTGACAAAAGAAAGACAAAATTAATTTTTTTTGGAAGGTTAGTTCATTATTTCAAAAAACATGTCTACACATTATAGCCGAAGTGCAATTACTAACAACAAAACATCCCAACACAGTGATAGGCAATCAAAAGAGAGCCCAAAAAGTCAAAAGAGCTAAAACAGATTTCAATCAATCAAAGAAACCCTCATCAACTAGGTACCTCCAATAGATTTGCAATTGGGAGCACCCCCTTTATCTCTGGCCAAAATAGAAATAAGCTTATTAGGAAAGTTCTCGGGTCCAAATCTATAGATGATGCTGATTTGAGAAGCAAAAGAGGCCAACCAGTCAACAACAACATTGACCTACTTGTAGACATATTGAATACACCAGGAATCAAGGCTTCTAGCCTTGTCTTTGATATGTGACACTAGCAGGGTATACCTCCATAGTGCCTCCATATCAGAAGTCAGAAATAGCTTAACAGTGGCATAATTAGTAGCTATATCAAGTTATAATTCCCAACATTAATTGCTAAGTCAAGCCAATGCTCACAACCTCTAGCTCATGGAAGATAACAGATATAGGCTCTCTGGGCATAACAAATGCTCTCAAGCAAGTCCCCATATGTTTCTCATTAACCCATCAAAACCACCACTGCGTTTTGACAAAACTCCATTACAATTTAGAAAGGGTGTCCCCACAGGAGGGGGAATCCAATTAAAAGAAACAAACTTTTCATGACAAAAGGAGGCTATAATGTTCCAGTTAGAAAAAATTGATCTGTTCTCAACACAGTCAAGATGCTTTACAGGTGAATTTGACAGCTTTAGAGAGACATCACAAAAAACTACTCCAGGACATAATTCTCAGCCTTTTATTCATTGCAGAAAATTCTAGCATTTCTTTCTCTCCACAGATGGTAGATGGTAGGATTGAAAGCCAATTTTCTAATAGTAGTAGCAATACCATCTCCATAAAAATTCTTGTTGCACCATGTAACTAGCTCCCACCAACATAAAGAGGAGCAGCAAATGTTGAACAACCTCATGATCTCCTGGCAAATACCAGATGAGTATGCACAATTAAAGAACAGGTATTCATAGGTCTCACCAACACTTCTACAGAAGACACACTTGCCATTCTAAATATTGCCAAATGATTGGAGTCTATCTTAAGTGAGGAGTCTTCTGTTCTCAGCAAGCCAACTCAGGAAAGAGTGTTTCTGGATCCTACCTTTGAACCACACAAGCCTGCACCAATTCACAGTAGGCTCTTCTTGTCTAAGAGATAATCAAGTATCTCTAATATTAAAGATACCCTTCAGATCAGGCTTCCACACTACAAAAAAGGGGATTTTACCGGCAGCATTTAACAGCGGTCTAATAATAACCGCCGTCCAATGTTGTTATATCAGCAGTTTTTATTAGACCGTCGAGAAACCCCTTTAGCGTGGAGTAAATCCCGCTAAACCCCTTTCGCGTGGGATATTTCCCGGGAGAAATTAACCCAATCTCGGTGGTCTTATAAGAAAACGTGACTATGGACGGCAGTTTATAATGGGCCGTCGAGAACGGTCTAGTCCTAGAACCCATGCAACCAGTGAGAAGACTCTTAGCAATCAAAAAAATCAAAAAACTTATATTAAATCTTGGTCATTCTAGGATTTTCAGGTTACTAAAACCTCAAAACAGCTATGGTGTATAGATGTGATTTATTCATTTTATTTGTAAAATTGTGATTTATTTATTCAAAAGCTCAATAAAAAAAGGGCTTCTATGGTAATTACATATTCTGTCATCTATTCCAACTTATGGCTTGTATTCCCATTTTTCTTTCTTCTCTTTTGAATGCAGAGGCAAATGCAAGAATCGAGAGCGACGCTTTCGGAGGGCTCACAGGACAGCACGGCCCATGATGACGTATACTCTCGAGTCATGGGATCCGAGAAGCCTGGGCGGGTCCACGGGATGGGGATGGGACATACCCCAACTCGATTGTGGCTGGAGTCATCCGGGAGACAGACTAGCATGAGTCGAGAGGCAGAGGTCTCTACCTTCCGAACGGGTTTAGAGGAGGTGATTGTCCAGCTCGCTTAGAAGAATGGTTTGATTTCTCGGCTAGCTGCTCTCAACGCTCAGAGAGATGATGAGATTTCGCAGCTAGTTGCTACCAACACTCAGAGGGATGATGAGATTTCTCGGCTATCTGCTGCCCAATCCCAGACAGAGGCTAAAGTGGTTGCATTAGAGCGCTTGATATTGTATATGACTCGTTAGGTAGAATCTAGATCTTATATCTATAGTCTTTAATTATATTTGAATTTTATTTTCTATAAGTATGATAACTAAATTAGTTTATATAATCTGTATTGTAGGGTGGAGGAGATTAGCAGTGGCCCGGAGACATTCATGGTCAGCTAGCATTTTTCTTCACTATTGCATTATATGTACTTTGACATTTGTGTTTGTTATTGATTAAAATATTAGTACATTTTTACAGGTTTACTTGTAATTAAGTTTAATTAATAGACTTGAATGGTGTTTGTTCTTGTACAAGTTTAATTACTTTGTACGTTTAGTAGACTTGAATGATGTTTGTTCGTGTATAGGTTTACTTGTAGGTTTAATAGACTTGAATTGTAGTGTTTGCTCTTGTACAGGTTCGTAATCTTGTTGAAATAAGGAAATGCTTAAAAACAAAACAGACTATTAACGGCGGTCCTAAATGATTGCCGTTAAACATACTATATGTCAGAGGTCATATCGAACCGCTGGGATATTTAACATATTATCAGCAGTTCAGACCACCAATAATAAGCATATAAACCATTGCATTAGCCATCTTTGCCAGAGCTTTTGGGACTGCCAAGAAATATGAGATATAGGCGGCGGTCTTTAACCACCGTTAACTCTCAAAAAGCGCCGTTAAAAATTGTTTGCTCGGCGATTTTAGACCGCCGAGAAAACATGTTCATTTCTCGACGGTCCAATAAAACCGCCTTTAAGACCGCCAAGAATCCCTTCCCCAGCAAGGGATATCTCGGTGGTTGACTAGACTGCCAACAATGGTTTAGACGGCGAACCTAGTATATATCCCGGCGGTTTCCCAGCAGTTTGGGACCATTAGGAAAAACCAGGTATTTTGGAGTGCCAGTTGACTCTGTCCTTATGAAGGCCATGGTATAGGGTAACCTCGTTAAGCCTATCCTAAATGTGCTTATGATCTAAATTACCTGTAGAATAAGGCAACCAAGCACCATTTGTGATTATAGACTCCACCATTGGAAATCTGCCGAGTTTTTCTTGATACATAATTCTGTAGGAAATAACTAGATGGATAGGATCCATGGGGTGCCAAGCATCCCACCATAAGGAGGTGTTCTTTCCATCCGTAATTTGGACTCCAACAAGATTTCAAGTAGCCAGTCTCAGGCTTAGAATTTTTCTCCAATTCAAAGAGCAACTGGAAGATCAATTCAGCATCCAGAAGTCCTTAGCTTTGAGGAGATTTCTTCTAACCCACTTTTCCCAAATACTCTGATTATCAGTAATAATAAGCCATATGAATCTCATAATGGCAGCCTGATTAGAGGAACAAACTTTGTTCCACTTCACCAGATGAGGTTTAAACTTGCCCTCCATACCTCCCCAAATAAATTCGACACAAAGCTTGTTGATAATATTAATCACACATTTAGGCAGGATAAAACCAAACATTCAGTGGGAAGTGAAGCTCATTAGCACACTCCCAATGAGCTAAAGCCTCCCAGCCTAAGACACCCTTCCAACTGCATATCCTTTTCCTTTTCCTTATCTGATTAATAATATCATGGCTGTCCTTTATTTTGAGCCTTTGAGAGAAAAGAAGGCACACCCAAGTACTTCACATGGAGGTGCCTCTTAGAAATCTGCAAAAATTGGATAAAAGAAGTCTTGTCCTCCTCACCCATGCCAGAAACATACAGCTTGATTTTTATACTGTTAATCTCCAGACTAGCAGAGAGATGAAACTGTTGCAAGCCCCTATTGATAACACTAAGAGAACCCATATCACCATGCGCAAATACAAAAGGGTCATCGGCAAAGCATGCATGCGTAATATTATCTAAAAGTAGACATAGTGATGAGCCTAGAGGGGGGAGGGGTGAATAGGTTCTTAGCCGATATGCGTAATTTATTGGCCTTCTTAATTACCAATTCAATTATGCCATTGTTTTGATAATAATCAGTGTAAAGAAAACAATAGCTCTCATGTTATGAATGACAAGCATACAAAGTATATTCAATTTAAGTACGCAAACAAACCATTCAACACAAGAGATTTATAGTGGTTCAGCCTTGAGACCTAATCCACTCCCCTGAGCAACCACAGTCCTCAAGGATTTCACTATGGGGTTTTACAAAATACAGGCAACCCACAAAATCGTAAAGGATTTATAGGTGGCCCTCCACCCAACCTAAGGTTCTCAATGCTATCTCCAAACATAAGGTTTTACAGGATTACCTCAAACCCAACAAAGTTTTATTTGGTGCAACCCTAACCACTAGGAATTACAAGGCTCCTCGCAATAGAAATTATAACAAGTGAACTTAATTCATACGGATGAACCTCAGTGAAGTTTGTTTAGTTCTTCTGATGCACTTTGAAGTCCCGTCTTCTCGCTTCACATTCCTCGATCCCTCTTTGATGATGATGAGTGATGCTCAAACAGAGATGAGGGCCTTACTACCCTTGAAGTGTGTGTGCAATCATATCAATGAAATCCTACACACTAAGGGGAAGGTCTTGAATCTCAATCCAACTACTTCAAATGATTGACATTAAATGTCAAATGCTATGAAGCATAGGAATAAGTAAAGAGAGAGAGATTCTCTAACCTAATGTGGAGTCAAGACTCCTTGAGTGAGGTACAAGGCTTAGAGGACTCTCTGCTTGATATCTTTGGGTTCAGAGGGATACAACTAGGGTTCCTTGATAGTGCAATAGTTATTAGAATCAATGGATTCTTGGTTCTATTTATAGAATTGAAATTCAGCATTGTCCGGTGGACCACCCATTTGGCCGGTCGACTAGAGAACCCCCAATGGCTATATTCCATGATAAACGTTAGTGGAGTCAGTGACCACTGGAAAAGTGCCACCGGCCTCTTTGTAGGCTTCCAGTCAACCGGACCCCTACAGAGTTCAAAGATAGCATAGTGTCTTTGAGAGGTCAGAGGGCAAACCGATTGATTCCCAATCAATCGGTTGCCCCAACTAGTCGATCGGTCGACCGGGCAGGTGCAGACCACACAAACCAATTTTTGGTTTGTTTGTGATCAACACGGACCTGGGGATTTGCTTGATTTTATTTTTAAGGCAAAACATCCTCAAGGTCTATCCACGAATGGTATCAACCATTCATGGGCAGTATTTTGCTATCCAGACAAAGTTCAAATGGACAAGAACCGCAGTGTGCCCCTTAACTGGTAAAGGGCACACTATCCCTTGAAACAACATGAAAATAAATGAATGTTGTGTTCCAAGGGACTGTCTAGTGCATGTGTGTGTATACCTTTGAATAGGGGACCTCTTCAGATGGAAGTTTTAGTGACCCGGATCCGGATAACAATAATAATAATAATTATAAATTATGTGATTGTTTAATGGTGATTAAATAAATTGAATATGTTATAATAATGTAGAATTGGGCTAGGTCATAATTAAGTGAAAGTTTTGGGGCTAAATTATAATTATTAGAACTATGGGGAGCAATGTGTAATTAAAACAAAATAAAGAAGCTGGAATTAGTAGTTCACGTGTAATGTATAAGTGAGGAAATAAAAGCTTAATTAAATAGATTAGTAAGTATTCTAGAAGACTTCTAATTAAGTTAGGGAATTAAGTAGGAAATAGAATTAGTTGAGATTATCTTTGGAGGGAAAGTAGGAGGCTTCTAATTAAATAAGAAAGAGTTCTAATTGGAAGGAGAGAGAGAGAGGGCACGATGGATTAGAAGGAGGAGACTTAAATTGGGAGTTGGTTGGCTATAAAAGAGAGGGAAGGGTTTAGGAGGAGCACGTCCTTAGTAAAGAAGAAAGAGAGAATCAAGGTTTTAATGAGAGAAAAGAAAAGAGAAGAGAGAGAAGAGAGAAAAGAGAGAGAATGGCTGGAACGACTGGAAGAGGAAGAAGCTAAGTGAGAGTGGAGATCGTGGCTGAGATCAGAATCGGAAGAAGAAGGAAGAAGGTAGACTAGTGCTCAGATCTAGTTGAGGTAAGATACCTTATCTGAATAAGTTCTCATGGGATTACTGAAGCCTTTAATGTAGGTTTTGTATGCTATAAACTAGGAAGAATGCTTGTGATCTCCAGATTTCATGATTATGATGTAGGTTTGATTTCTCATTAAATTATGTTGGAATGATGTGTTTTGAATGTTCTAATATTGTTTAAAGATATTTTCGGACGTCTATATGTGTTTATAAGTAGTTTTAGTTGTATTAGATTGCCAAGAATTGGGTTTAGAAACCCACGGAAAAACCCAAAAAAACCCAGAATTGTGCAGATTGGCAGACGTCGCTCCACCGATGCCTCTGTCGACAGAGACCATTTTATAGACCAATTTTGCTGTTCGGCAGGCTTCGGCCCACCAATGCCTCTGCCGACAAACACCAGGTTTCACAGTGAGGGTCAGTCCACCGACAGAGACTTAGATTTAGTTCATTTTAGGTGTTCGGCAGGCTTCAGTTGTAATAAACCAAGTCAATTGGGGAGTTAAGTGTAATTAGTTAGAAATTAAGGGCAAATTTAAAAAATTTAGTAAAAGCTTATTAATTGACTTTAACCAATTGTGATTGGTGGGAGCATAGTACACTACATACTGCGCATCACACACAATCATAACCTCAAAGTTATTTTAATGGCTGAGATTCGCAGGATTAATTAGACTTGATCAATGGTTAAGATTTAATTAAGAATAAGACATAGGAATTAGACAACTCCTAATCAAAATAAAAGAGATTGGATAATGTTTGTATTTCACTAGGAGTG
>JAUPMG010250266.1:0-22147 GCA_031762675.1 Pachysandra terminalis
ATATGTACATATATATACATATATATGTATATATATGTAGCAATATGAACAAGAAGAGAGGTTATGCACTTACCCGAATTTCAAGAATGGATAACGGAGAATGGAATTTCAGCTTCTAGTTGATTCCTCTCCTTCTTCCTTCTTCTTCTAAAATTTTCCACTCAGAAAATCAGATTTTTGCTTCATTTTGTTTCTCTTATTCTCTCAGGCTCTATATCTCTCAATCTATACCAATAACCATCCGTTTGCATCTAATGGAGAAGAGATGGAAGTGGTTGAGAGAAATGGGGATGCATTTCCCCACTTTCTCTCCCATTGTTCCACGTCCAAGTCACGTCCAACGATGGCTTCAACCTCCCCTGTTTTGCTGTTTTCTGTTGGGAAGAAAAAAAATATTTATGATACTAACCCCAAAGAGAAGGGTTAATATCCTAAAGGTCCACAATACTAAGGTTTTAAATTACGAAAACACCCAAGTTCTAATTAAATTTCTCTAACCTTATAAACATATCAAAATAAAATTAAATAACTAAATACAATAATTAACTAAGGGATAAATTAAATTAAGGGACATAGGTCACTACAGGTCAGCCGGATGTTCCTGAGACACAGATCCCGAAACCTTTATGAAGCTAGAAGAGGGACGCTTAACATATCATATAAATATAGGCATAAACTACATTGCATTGCATTTTTGATTAAGCATACATTAGGTTATCTGATTGTCCATTCTTGCATCATATTCATGCCATAACATCTGCTATCGACTTCTGTTGTTATTACTGCTTAATCTATGGTTTTCTAGTCATTTATGATGATGTGGATGATGACTGGATCATGCTTGCTGAGTATTCAAAACTCACTCAACTTTCACGTTGCAGGTTGACTTAGAGCAAAGGACATATGCTGCTTTAATTCTGTTATTTATTCTTTCTGTTCTTGAATGTTGTAATAAAGCTCGACTAAAGCCAGTTGACTCATTGTATTCATTTTAATAATCTTTTGTGGAATGAATTTATTTTGCTTCCGCTACCCTGTTATGGATTCATTGAGATCGTTATCTCAAGCCGAGTTATGATACGGAAATCCGCGGTCCAGAAATGAATCCTGAATGTCTCACCTCGAGATTTGTGCCATCCCACCTAGGGATTCGGGCTAAGGGATCTGGGGCGTGACACTTTTGGACTGCTTCATATAGTCTGGTAAAAGTCAAAATCTTCAAGTTTTCTAGATGAATCCTGTATTCAGGGATAATCCCATTTATACAGTGATCAACAAATTATTCTTCATCCACTGTTTCTGTACAGCACATAACTAAATCTTGAAATCGTTTGACATATTTGACAAGACCTTCAGACTGGCGCTGACGTTCTCTACTCAGATCTACCACGGTGTAAACTTCTTCAGTAATGAAGAATTTCTTATGAAACAAAGCTGTCATATCCTCCCAGGTCTCTATGGATCCTGGCTTCAAGTTGGTATACCATGTGTAGGATTTATCCGTCAAAGATTTCACAAATTCCCTCAATCTGAGGTCATTATTCGAAGCATTGGCTCCCAAAGCTTCAATGAAGTGACTTATGTGCTCCTTCACATTCCCTGTTTAACCAGTGAACTTAGAGAATTTAGGACATACATAATCCTTGGGATATGGCTTGCTTAGGAGAGAGAGAGAGAGAGTATGGTGGGCAGTAATCACTCTTGACCCAATCAGGATCTCGAGCCTGTGATTTCTTTAGAAGCAATTCTACCACCTCAAGGGTAGCAAAATGAGGGGTAGAAGATGGTGGAATGGGGGGTGAGATGATAGTTAGTGGAACAACTGATGGTAATGGAATTGCCTGAGAAGGCAAAACACTCGAAAGTAGGCCTAACCGATTCCTCTCTCGAGATGTTGGTAGTAATATCTGATGGAAATAAGAGAATGGTTGGTGATGGCAATGATGGTGCTGGTATGAAATTTGCCTGAGGTGCTGGTCGAGCAGCAGCTACAGCTTGATGGGCCAACAAAGCCATTATTTCTTGATGCATGGCTACCATCTTTTAAAGCATGGCTACAATCCTGTCCTCAGATGACAGTGACACATTCGAGGTAGAAGGTGCTACTGATACTGTAGCAGCAGTTACAGTAGGATCAATTGTGTTAACAGTAGGATCCACAGGAGAATTCTGAGTTCTGGTAGTGTTGATAGATAAATCTGAAGCCATTTGACTGATCTAAACTCACAAGATGAAAGGAAACAAACAAGTTCCCTAGTGAAGTCGCCAAAAATGGCGATGCACAAACCAGTGAATGACCCAAAATATCAATAAACCAAATTGGTTTGCACAATCAGTGTATTCGAATACTTGCTTTCACTGGCCTAAATCAAAGAAAATCCATTCCAGTGAAAGGTTTCCTTTTGAAAATGATAGCAAAGAGAGAAATAAGATCAGTAAGGAATGTTCAGAAAGACACTACAGAACTTATACTGATTTCAGAAAAGAGGATTCCCAAGACAAAGCTCTGCAAATTCTCAGAGAATGTCCAATATTCTGGAATCATCCCCGCACCCTCTCCCCCTCTTTTTGATGTATCGTTGCCCTTTTATAGCCTCAGACTCATTACTTAACCGTTTGCAACATTTCATAAACAGATTGAAAACGCTTGATTGAACAGGCGTTTTGATTTGAATATTCAATATCCAAAACGTCTAATTCAATACACAACGTTTCAATAAATGCTTTCACAATATTCGGATCAGTAATGAATATGGGATTACAAAGTTAATGATACATTACTGTTCTGTAATGATTCAAGTCCTTAAATGCCAAGATCTTCGAGGATCTTGACAAGACTTATCTCTCTGGCCCTCCATTCCTGAAAGCTTAAGATTTATTTTCCCCTTTGCTTTAAATGATTAACCTCGAATTTACTTACTTCGAAAAATAACAAATGTCAGGGAATGTTCCCTTATAATTATGTTTTCATACTGATTATTTCGAATAACTACTTCGAAAGTTAATTTCGAATTATTCATATGATTATCATGAAAGATAACTAAAAATATGATCTTGGAATAATAAGTTGGTCATTTCGAAATATTATTTCGAAATGCCTAACAAACTATTTCAAAATACAAGCGTATGTTAATAACCTCATATGAGATTTAACTTGAAATGACGAATTGGCCCTCTCGAGATGGCTAACCTATAGATGAAGAATTGGCCCTCCCGAGGTGGCTAACCTACAGATGACGAATTGGCCCTCTCAAGGTAGCTAACCTATTTTGTACATATCTCGAAATGATTCTCACGAAATTGACATTTTCGAGAAATACTATTTCTAGAAATATCTTCCTATTAAGAATGAACTTTTCGAGAAGATATTAAGACTTTCAAATATACACTCTTTAGAATGTATATTTACATAACTATCCTTGCCAGATGTCATGCTATGATTTGAGGGAATCAATTTTCAAATTGGTTCATCATCAGTACATGTGACAGCACTTTAATGGGTCGATCTAGGTTCACCCACAGGCTCAACCGGGTTGACCCAACCCGCTGTCTTTACCGGGTTAGCACCCGAGCCCGGTTTTAAAACATTGATCCATACTCTAAATGATATTAATGGTTTATATCCCTCAAAACTAGATCCCTATTGTAAATTTTAGAGATGTACTTGGTTGCAAAATGACAATGACCACATACAAAGGCTATTTACAACTCGAATTGGGATCCCAATTCCTGTACTTAAGAACCCAAAAGCAATTGCTACCTACTTTGTGGTGACTAAGGCATTCTCTTTTATCTTCTTATCCATGTCGCTTCAGATTTGTTGGGGATATAACCAGATGACCCAAACGGTACGACTACAAATTTCCATCAGCCTCTATCAGAATGCTTCTGATGGCTCACTTGATTTTTCTTTCTGCCATGAGAGCCCTAATTTTTTAGCATGATCCCACTTCCTTAACAAGCTATATATATTAACAAAGAGCACATAAGTTTTGCCATTATTGGGTTCAAGTATTAAAAAATTTTGAGCTGCGCTTTTTGTAGTCTCCATGGATCTACAGGCATCAAGGATGCCCCCTAATACGAATTAATCAGACGCCATGGCATGTCTTGTTTCATGGTCGTCCAAGAAACGTTCTGTCAGTCATTTGAATTCTGTTTTTCATTTTATCAACATGATTATGACTCAGATGTTGCTGGTCTGTGAAGCAAAGCATAGAAAGAGATGTAGATCTGAACATGTGAAACAAAACGGGAGGTGTGTGTGTGTGAGAGAGAGAGAGAGTCAGTCAACCCACCATCCATAGAACCAGATTTTCTCAACATCCCTTTTCAGCTCCAACCACTAGATGGGTCAATCCATTGGAAATTCGGCACACACCTTCAGAACCCATACTAGAAAAGAATCATTGGGCCAAAGCACCCGGACAACCATCCAGGGCTCAAAATCATCCACCACAGTTGACCCCATAAGAAGAATCGGCCAGTTATCTGTTCTTTCCACCACAGACTAACCATGTGGTCCCATACAGTTATACAAACGTCGACAATATCCATACAGGCTTTTTGCCTCCATGCAGCCATTACCCTTGCTAAAACCATGAACGTTTAAGCTAATTATCAAAGCGGCAGAGATTTCCATGACTAGACTGCACTCAACTCATTATCTAAGAAGATTCTAAGGGTAAAAAACCCATGATTGAGGAAAGAGGCCCAAAATAACAAAGTCCAGCATTTGAACCATGGAGGCAGGTTTTGTAAACCACCCAAACTAACACAGCCCATGCAAAGCCCAGCTAAAGTTTCTAGCCTCTAGGCTAGGAGATGTTTAGTTTCCCAGACAAGCGCTACCTTGGTCTGACAAGCCCATAGAAGATGATGTGGTAAAAAAATTAAAAATAACACTAGCCAGCATCTCTTTCTGGGGTATACTAATGACTTCTGAAATCCAAAGATGGGGGTAGTCCGAAAAATTCTAGTTCGACCCCTTTTTGTTGAGATAGCCCCAGATGAGCTAACCATTTCGAGCGCCTTCAAAGCCCTCACTTTCACCGAGGATGACCTACCCCGGAAGGCGAAAGGCACAAGAGCATTAAACATCAATATGAATTATAAGGGGCAATGCATTCCTTTTGTGTTAATAGACAATAGGGCGGATCTAAATGTGTCTATCCTAAATGCAGCCCATCATGTTGGGATCCAAAAAGAGGATTTACTACCATCCGACATGATTGCAGAGAGGCTGAGGAATTGGTTGAGTTTAAAAGTTAAAACCGCCACTAACATTGGCCAAATAGATTTTGAAGTAACATTTCAAGTGAACGATGTTCCGTCAAACTTCAATATTGGGTGGATTATGACTACAGGATTAGGGCTGTCAATGGGTCGGATTCAGATCCAAATTCGATCCGAAAATGCCGAATATAGTTTACATCTCCATATCCGATGGATCGAATACGGATAAAAAGAGAAACACATACATTGTGAGCTTCTCTTTTAGTCGCTCTCTTATTTCAAATGGTGGTTCGCCGAATTTCATTCGGTTCGAACCATAAGAAAAAACTAAAATTTAATAACAATGATACATTTAAAGAGTTTGAAATTGAATATGAATACGAATTCGTATTACTTATTTGTATTTGAATACGGCTTTGGGCTATGTAAATACGAGCGGATTTCGGTCGAATTCAAATATGTTGTTTTATTTTTCGGTTCAAATATGTATCTATCTGGATTCAAACCGTATTCGACCCGTTGACAGCCCTATACATGATGCCGGTGTAATCTCCTTCACCCTTCATCAGATGGTAAGATTCATGTAGGGAGAGCAAACTAGGTCACTATTCAAGGTGATTCTAATTTCTAAAAAACCCACCAAACAAATAGCTAGAAACTACAACAGTCTTTTACTAGCCTTTGTTGTTAAAAACCTGGACATCCAAACAGGCCTTAAGATGTCACTAGATCATCAGATGGTAAGATTCTTGTAGGGAGAGCATAACCTAGTCACTATTCAAGGTGATTCTAAAAAGCCCACCAAACAAATAGTTAAGAGACTACAATTGTTAGGATAAGTCAAAAAGGCCCAAACCAAGGAAAAGGATTAAGTGTAAGATTCCAAGGCCTAGACCAGTTAAGTCCTTAATCTGGTAACTTTAGAGGAACCCAGACGGGTGCTGCTAGTTACTATCTTCCCCAATGCCAATCCAATGGCCTACATGATAGAGCCGTTACTAGAGATCAAACGGCCAAGTATGAAGATCATTTACACTTGGATTTCCTTTTCTGAGAGTGGTAGATGATAAGCTCTTAGAAGGAATCTGTGACCTGTGTTCTTAAAACCTTGGCTTGATATCCAATTACTTCAACCAGATCAATCTGTCTACCCAACTCAGTTAAAAGGTTGTTGACCTAGATAAATCAGCCATAACATAAGAAAGTCAAAACCGATGAAACAAACAAAATGTTCGAAGCGATGCTAGAGCATGGGCAAGAATTTGACCCCACAAGGATGATCCAACCCATTAGGGGCCTATGTTCTAATTGGTCTTTGGTGGATATTTCAACACCAGACAGTAATGTAGCCCACTTCGGCACATAAAAAACATAGTTTTTGAGTATTACCGTGAATGGTCCTATACCCATAGTGTTTAAACTCGGTATAAGATCGGAGATCGTCCCGGTCCGATATCGAGTTGGATCAACGATCCAACTCTAGATCGGCCTATCCAAACACCAACTCGTAATTTAAATAAAAAAAAAATCAAAAAATCAGAAAAAAAAAATGACAGAGTTGTAAGTGATTTGTACACGTCACAAAAATAAAAACCCTAAGAAGATAAAAGAAAAAGAATAAGAGAAACAAAATCTTGAATCTCGATTGGCCGATCCGAAAAAAAGAAGAAGCTGAGTCTCTCGATTGGCCGATCCGAAGAAGAAAAACAAGAGCTGAAGAAGAATAAGAAGAAGAAATAGCTAACCTGTGTCATTCTCTCCCTCTCTCCCTCCCTCTTTCTCTCTCTTTCTGAAACTTCTCTCCCAAGTCTCCAGCGATAGCTGGGATCACGAACACACTAATTCAATAGAAAGAGGGGCTGTAGCCTTTTCTAAGATTTTTTTTTAGATTTCGACCGGATCGTCCAAAACAAAAACCGGACGATCCAACTTGCTGATTCCAAGACGAATCGTTCGGATCACCCGATATGTTCGGGATCGGACCGAGTTGGTGTGTTTTTGGATTTTTTGGGATCAGTTTTGGATCGGGGATTGTCCAGGTCCGATCCCGAGTTAGATCGTCCGATCCAGACCGGAATCGGACGATCCTTTACACTATGGTCCTAGCCCATCGCCTTCGGGGGAGGTAGTAGTACCTCATCATTACATCTCAAATATTTTAAATTTCAAAATCAAAAAAATCAAAAAATTTAAAAATCAAAATTTTCAAAAAATATTCTTCCTGTTTTCAATATTCTTTTTAAAGCCAACTATTGATCTAGACCTAGATGTCAAGTATGAACAAGATTCGCATAATTTTGACCAAACTAAGGACGATGAGGACCATATCGAGGAGGTGAAACATTCCAGAAATCCTCAAGTCCGTGACATTGCATGAAGACAAGCTTCAACCGATCAAGGAAGAAACTGAAACCGACAACTTAGGGACCATTGAGGAACCTAGAATGTTAGGCTTGGTACAACCTATATCCTGTTAGAGAGAATGTTATTGCTCTGTCTTTTGAGGTACTACATATGTGTTCGATCATATAATGTGCATCGACTTCAGAAAACTCAATATAGTCAGCCCTGAGGATAATTTTTCATTGCCGCACATCTATACCTTAGTGTGCAGCACAATGGCCCATGGTCTACTATAATTCATGGATGTTTCTCCACTTACATCGGACTAAAATGGCAGAGGAAAACCAAGAGAAAACTTTCTTCATCACACCTTCGGCACATTTTACTTTAGAGTCATGCCATTCAGTTTGAAAAATGCGGGTGCTACTTCCTAGTGGGTTGATTGCTACTCTTTTCGATGACATCCAAAGATTTGGTTATTTAAGACATTCATGGAGGCCATGTCAGCAAAAGTCCCAAATATAATTTTAACAGATCAAGATCATGCAATGTTCAATGGTATAAAATCTGTCTTACCTAATACTCATCATCAACTTCGCATATGGCCTATGTATCAGAATGCCACAAAGAAGCATGATGATGTATTTTGCGTAATAAATATTTTTCACATGATTTTGAACGGTGTAAATTTGAATATGAGGATGACGAGAAATTATAGAAGATTTGAATACATGGTTAAGAAATATCATCTTCAAGGTAACAATTGGCAAAAATAAAAAATTCTCTTACATATGGTAGGAACACATTTTTTTGCATTTATGACCACCACACAATTGTAAAAAACTATAAACAATGCAATGAAAATGTATCTTAACACTTCAAAAGATGTCGCCATTTTTACAATTTGACAAATTCGTAGCAAGAACATATGAAAATTTAAAAGCATAGTACAAGACAATATAACTGTGTTGCTCCAATCTTAAAATTGGATCATGCAAAGAGTGTTTACAAACAATCCATATTTGAGATTTTTCAGGCTGAAACAATGGAAACTTGGAATTGTAGGTCTTACTATATATAAGTTGGCACACCATCAAGTATAAGTTTCAAACTTGAAGTCATCTAGGCATCGAAATTACATTGTCACATTTGACCCTTCATATGCTAGTGCTACCTGTAGTTGTGAAAAGTTTGAATTTTGTCAAGTTCTTGGCACTCATACGCTATGAGCTTTTCACATCAACGGAATTGTGTAGATCCTTAGTACTACATCTTGAATAGATGGAGAAAGGATGCCAAGTCTGGAAGAATTGTAGCAAATTATCATTTCGCAACTGTTGAGACTGAATTTAAATTGAAGTCTGGGAAGCATTACAAAGATCTCTGACATAAAAATCAAACTTTTTACAATTGCATGTAACAGTATTAACATCTGAAGGGTCAAATGTGACAATGTGCTTTTGATGTTTAGATGACTTCACGTTTTACACTCGATTGTTAGCTGATTTGAACATAGTTGAACCTACAATTCCAAGTTTTCGTTGCTTCAGCATAAAAAGTATCAAATATGGATGATGAGTAAACTCTCTTTGCATGATCCAATATTAAAATTGGAGAAACAGACATGGGAACACTTTGACTTGTCTCGTAATTTGCTTTTAACTCATATTGTCCTCTGCCACCAATATGAAAAACTGTTCTAAAAACCGTGACATATCTTTTGAAGACCGTGACATATCTTTTAAAGTAGTAAGATAATGTTTTAACGCACTATTTATAGATTATGGTCGCTATGTGATAGTCATAAATGCACAACACATATTCCTAACATATGCAAGAGGCCATTTGTCTCTTTTATTCTTCGAGCCAATTGTTACCTTGAAGATGATATTTTTCAATCATATTATTCCATTTTTTGATAAACTTTTCATCATCCTCGTATTCATAAATGCACCTTCTTTTGAAGACCGTGACATATCTTTTAAAGTAGTAAGATAATGTTTTAACGCATTATTTATAGATTATGGCCGCTATGTGATAGTCATAAATGCACAACACATATCCCTAACATATGCAAGAGGCCATTTGTCTCTTTTATTCTTCAAGCCAATTGTTACCTTGAAGATGATATTTTTCAATCAGATTATTCCATTCTTTAATAAACTTTTCATTATCCTCGTATTTTTCAATCAGATTATTCCATTCTTTAATAAACTTTTCATTATCCTCGTATTCATAAATGCACCTTCCAAAATCATGAGAAAAAGATTTATTACGTAGATATACATCATGAAGCTTCTTTGCAATATTACAATACATACGCAATAGACAAACTCAATGATTTATAGCATTATCATCGCATTATCCTAATTCGTTAGAACTAAGGTTTTAAATATTGCTCGATAGTGTTACGTATCAGCCAAGTCATATCAGTTTTGAGGATGGCTGATATGAATCTAATCGTAAAGGTATCAGCCGATATTTATCAAAGTGCCTTGATTTTTTTAATGGTATCAACCGATACCCGATACATATAGGCCAATATGGACCCAACATGTATTCTCTTGGAACCTGAAGCAAAACGATACTTTAAACCTTGGTTAGAATTGTCTTTGGGACTTTTCTAAACATGGCCTCAATGAATTCTTAAATAATCACTTGAATGTTTCCATTGTTCCATCAGAGTAGAACATCAAAGATGATTGTTTGCTTTTGGTGATTAACTCCAACACAGTTCAAATAGCTGATTCTCTGTGCGTGTTTTGTAGGTTGTATCAAAACAAACATCGCCAAATTTGTTGTAATCACTATTCATCATCCCATCCACCCAAAAGATGTTCGATATCATTCAATCCTCGTCAACTTGTAAAGCATAAAAGAATGTAGGATCTTCTAATTGCTTTGTTTGAAAATCCTCCAAACAGGTTTGGAGATTCTTTGTTTCTTCCATTGGTGTTGCGTGGGTCGACCTTGTATAGTGAGAGATCTATTTTATCAGTAGCAGTTTCAAGGGTGTGGTACTCGAGGGAAGATCATGTATAGAACTCTTTTTTTATGCGGTGCTTTGGGGGATTTGGATTGAAAGAAATAGGAGAATTTTCGAACGGAAAGGCAAGAAGATGGAGGAAATTATTGATTCCATTATGGTTCTGACGGTTTCATGGGTTTGTTATATTCCAGAGTTTAGAGATGTATCGTGGACAGATATGATGAGAAGTTGAGAGACAGTGGCCTACCTATTGACTTTTTTGGGGAATGTCCTTGTTTTTTTTGTACTTTCTTTGTATCATTATGTTCCTTTTCTTTTCTTTGCTTCTTCTCTGTACTTTCATTCTCTTTTCTTACTAAAACTTGTTATTGATAAAAAAAAATAAAAATTACTCCAATAGATCCCTTGTATGTCCTTTCTTCATTAACATCTTTCTCCTCAAACATAAATAACTTTTTCAATCTGTAGTGGTAAACCCAAGATTCTCCTGACCACCAACTTGCCAAGTCATGAATTCCATAATCACAGAAGGTACTATCCTTGAACTGTTTGCTATAGCATCTTCAACAGCTTGTGTAGGATTCAAATTTGTATGTGATCTGAGCATGTAAATCATTTTGTTTTTGGAACTAACTCATGATTATGTGGTGGCTCAATTGCTGCACCTCATACTTATCATTAGAATTCAGCACAGTTTTCATCATTGCCTCACATCCAATCCTTGTTTCATAACAATGTTTTTTAACAACATTCTGTTTATCTTTTCCATGTTGTCCTTCTCAAGAACAAAAATATTTGTTATCAATTATAACACCACCTAAATTTCTATGGACTTGATTTTTTCACATGCTAAATCTAATCCTTTCAGCAAACTCGATGTAAACAATCCTGCATCCTTGCTGATTCAAAGTCTTTGCCAACTTTCAGTACATAATCATTTTGGTTCATTTCTTCAATATAACCACTATACTTATTCATGTGATCAGTATAGTCAATTGAATCATTGATGCAGTCCTTCACATAGTGTAAAGGATCGTCCGATCCCGGTCTGGATCGGACGATCCAACTCGGGATCGGACCGGGACGATCCCTGATCCACAACGATCCCAAAAACCCTGAAAATAGATTAACTCGGTCCGATCCCGATACAACTCGGGCGATCCGGACGATCCGTCTTGGAATCGGCAAGTTGGATCGTCCGATCCAACAAAAAAAGCTAAATTTTGTTGATCGGTTTGGATTGTCACGGATCGTCCGATCCATGGTTGGATCGGCGATCTAACTCGGGATCGGACCGGGACGATACCCGATCCGAAACCGAGTTTAAACACTATTGTCCTTCGCACTACTTCCAACCTCCACATCTCCTCTTCTCCATTTTGATGCCAAATCATTGATCAACTCCAAGATAAATTGATTGGCAATTTTAGGTTAAGTAAATTCATGCATGCAGCACACTATTTCTGGTAGGCTTAAAGAGCCACCTTAACAAAATATACCCCGTACTCGTGAGATTAGTCTTTGGTACATGGCTAAGGCTATGGCGTTTCGGCTACTGCCCTATAACCTTTTCAGACTCAGGGTCGATTTTACTAGCCATGGTGTGTACCTATAGGGTCTTCGGCCATTGCCTTGTAATCTTTTAAGACTTAGAGTCGACTTTACTAGGTACCGTGTACCTATAGGGTTGTTAAATGCCAATGCAATATGCAGGTAATAATAGATTATTATAGTGACTTAAATACGTAGTTGCAGTCTCAGCAAATAAACACACATATAACATAAAAAGAGAAAGCAAACAAAAACTGGAAATAATTAAAGAATCACATATAATTGCACTCTAAGTACACATAAGTAAATCATCAAAAGAATTGAAACATAAGATAAGCAGCTTATAAAACACACACACACACACACAGAAAGAGAGAGAGAGAGAGAGAGAGAGAGAGAGAGAGAGAGAGAGAGAGAGAGAGACTGGAAATAATTAAAGAATCACATATAATTGCACTCTAAGTACACGTAAGTAAATCATCAAAAGAATCGAAACATAAGATAAGCAGCATATAAAAAACACAGAAAGAGAGAGAGAGAGAGAGAGAGAGAGAGAGAGAGTGTCAAGAAGGTATAATGAATGTGTTAAAGAAATGTAGTATTCAAGTTGAACACATGATCTCCATGTGGTAGACTAATCAAACCAAACACATGAAAGTGAAAATGCAAATTTTCAATCCTTTTTTTCATGTTTCTAACCAAACAAGTGAAACATAAATATTTTTCAGAAAACCAAATTCGAAGTAAAACCTTTTACATCGAAACAAACAGAACCTTAGGTGAAAATGTATGTAAATATGCATGTGTTCACAGGTATAATTTCATAGCAATCCAAAAAAATTAGTAAATTATAATATTTGCCTGCAATGGTACAAATGTAGACAAAATTATTGAGCAGATCAAACATCAAAATTTTATTGTATACGTCTATGTAAAATACATGAGAGTGGGCGGGGTTCAACAGCAAAATAAATTCATGCTGCTAAAACACGTCCCAAGCAGAAATTCTGTTTGACTGGTTGACCAACAAAACAAATTCATGCTGCTAAAACACATCCCATGCAGAAATTCTCTATCAGAATAAGGAAAGATGTTTTGGCTCCACGTACCAACAATAGGTACTGTAATGTGCTGCGCATCCAGAAGCAAGTTTAGAAGTCCACCATAGCCATCTACATAATCAAGCTGGAAGGTATAAAATCATCACAGGATTTTTCAGTCTTCAGTTTCTTCTGATCAAGAATTTCCTCTTCACATTGTCTACACATGAAATGATCAAGTATTACCACTACTTTATTACAAACATACAGCAGCAAATGCAAACAACCTAATGAAATTCATATAAAACTAAGTCCCTAATGAGAACTGATGAAATGTATGATAAGTGTATTCCATTGATTAGTAATGGGGAATAACTCTTTTTCTGAATAAAATTGCATGGGTGCAAGCCATTTTCAGTGAAAATCAACTTCAAGAAAGATCAAAATTTTATAACCAACAGAGTCTGTCAGAAATGATCTAGATACACAAAATCTGAACACAGGTATGGTTTTTAACAGAATAAGAAAATGGACCAGAAATTCGTGTTGCCAACCCAACAAGTTGTAATAAAGCATTTTATAAATCATCATTGGGAATAAATTACGCTTTTGTTGAAAAGGATAGTTTCCAATGCATTACAATCAGAAAAACTGTCTTTTAACCTCCATAACATGCTAGACAAAAATAAATAAATAAATAAATACACATAAAAATAATATAATAAATTAAGAAACATTAAGGTGGTCTGGGTGAAGAGTTTTTTCTTGGCACTACATAGACATAGTAAATGTGTTTCCTGATTCATCAATCAGGTTGTTGGTAGGTAAGCTCTGGCATTCAGCCATACCCAGATAAACAGTAACAATCCAACAAATTTTACAACTTGTACTTACCTTTCTGCTGTTCTCTTTCTTTGATTAGTGCCAATCAATGCCATTAGGTCTTCAATGCTTATAATGCTACTGTTCTTGAAATTCTGATTTAATAAATTGCATCCATCTAAAACGGTGGGAGACTTGGACAAGCTAGGAATATCTGATGAATCTTTAACCCGTTGTTTAAGATATTCCATCAAAATGAACCCTGCATAAATGCCCATCATTAACAGTAAACATCAACTATATACTTATGAAGTACAATACAGAAAATCTGTTACCAAAATCCAACCATCCATGATACTCAAATCCCCATTCAGTAACATAGAAACGATTAAGTGCAGTCCCCTTTGTATATGTTCTCACCCTCCTTTATTAATAAAAATTCTTCTATTTACCACACAAAAAATAAGAAAAAAAAAATACAGAGAAACGATTAAGAAGTACTACCAGAAGTAACAACTTGAACAACCAATTTTCAATTAATTGAAATAAATGTGGAAATATACACTATTGCTCAAGCAATAGTTGCACTGTCATGTCATCTAAATCTCACGCGATGGAAGAAAAATCATGATTTTTCCAAAATGCAATTTTATCAAACTATCCTCCTCTACAGTTCTACTAAGCTCAAGCACCAAATGCTTTTAAGTTCATACTACAATAACTGCTACACAAGTAAATAGTATACCACTGTTTGGTGCCACTCACTTAACTTACACGAGTCTTCCACCAAGATATAATGTTGCCTTATATGGGTTCATACAAACTCCTTGAGCCTGGTTTGACCGGTTCCGCCAGGACATGATTTGGTATCGGTACATCCAAGGCAATGCTGATCACACTATGTTCATCAAGTGAACACGGGATGGCTAACTCACTATTCTCATTGTTTATGTTGATTATATGGTCCACAGGTAATTGTCCTGATGACGTTTGCAGCCTTGAGCCTAACTTGGCTAAGGAATTTGAGATCAAATACCTTGGAAAACTTCCATATTTCTTTGGTATAGAGGTGGCTAAATCCAACGATGGTATGTTCATTTTCCAGCAGAAAAACACCTTGGATCCTCTTCAAGATACAGGGAAGCTTGTTGTAGACCAGCACAGATACTCCTATTGACCCCAACCATGAGTAAAGTGAGTTTGAAGGTGATTTTCTTGACAAAGGGATGTATCGACGGCTGGTTAGTAGGCTCCTTTATTAATTTCTCACTCGGCCTGATATTGATTGTGCAGTCAGTTTAGTTAGTTTATGCAAGCTCTCCATGTCCCACATTTGGAGGCTGCCGAGAGGATCTTACGGTATTTGAAGACCTGTTCTGGAAAGGGTCTACTGTTCCATAAGAGTAATCATCTCCAAATAGAAGCTCATATAGATGTAGACTGGGCAGGCTCAGTAGATGACAGGAGATATACCTCAAGTTACTGCATATTTGTTGGGAGTAACCTAGTGACTTGGAGGAGTAAGAAGTAGATTGATTGTGCTCGCTCTAGTGCTAAGGCCAAATATCAAGCTATGGAAAGGGTGTTGCTGAACTGTTGTGAGTTCGAATTCTTCTTCAGAATCCTGGCATCAGTATACCTACTATGAAGATGTATCGTAATAATAAAGCTACTATCAATATTAGGGGTGTAATTCAGTCGGTTTGGTTCGGCTTAGTGGTCAAACCTAAATCAAACCGAATTACATTACACTAAACTGAAAATCAAACCAAACTGAAATAGAAACCGATTTAGAAAACCGAAAACCAAACCGAACTATAATGAATAAAACCGAACCAAACTGAAAAATCCGTTTTGTCGGTTAGGTTGGACAAAATTAATACTATTTTCTATATAAAATACAGATATACACACGTGTGTGTGTGTGTGTGTCTATATATATATAATCTACTTCGTTTTTCGGTTAGGTTTGACAAAATTAATACTATTTTCTATATAAAACACAAATACACACACACATATAATCTACTTTGGTTTTTTTGGTTTGGTTCGGTTTAGCCAAAGCCTTAACCGAAAACCAAACCAAATTAATTCGGTTTTTTGTTTTCTAAACCATAACCAAACCAAAATGAAAAATTAATAAAATAATAAAAAAAATTTAAAAAAAACGACTTTTTTTCGTTTTAAACCGAACCAATCGACACCCCTAATCATTTGCTAACAACCCGGTTCAGCATGACGGGACTAAACAAATTGAGATTGACATGCATTTTGTTCAAGAGAAACTTGTTTCTAGAGAAATCTGTTTGCCCTTTATTCCTTCGTCTAGTCAACTTGATGATAATTTCACAAAGAGACTCTCTAAAGCTCACTTTCAGTCTATATAGTGCAAGCTGGGCATGAATGATATTTATGCTCAGATTGAGAGTGAGTGTAAGAAATTATAACACAGTCTCTTTATGTGATGTAATCTCAGGGACATTTGTGTAGTTTTTGTTTCATATTATATAAGTTAGAGAAAGGACCAGCCTGCCCTAATTTTATTTTTAGCCTCCAATCGCTTCTCTCGTCTCTTCCTCTTGAATCTGAAATCTGGAAAACTTCACAGCTAAAGAAAGGGCACCAACATATTGTAAGTTCAACAACAATGGAATCGATACTATAGCGGGCATCAATTATCACTGCATACCTTTAACAATGCATAAATCCACCAGAGATACTTTGACGACAATAAATTTCTTTTAGTTGACAGACATAAAATAAGAAAGTAAAGGTAAGTAAAAGGAGAAAGAAAATAGATGCAGGATTCTTTTCAACCTTTTGTGTAAAAGATCAAAATAAAACATGTGAAATTAGTAGAAAGGAAAATCCTAGGAGAGATTGAAAAAGTAAAACAAAAAAGAAACCAAATTTTCAATAACGGGTTGAAATAGGAAAAAAAAAACATGATAATTCTTTTTCCACAAATATATATATATATATATATATATATATATATATATATGAAAAAGTAAAAGAAAAAGAAACCAAATTTTCAATAACGAGTTGAAATAGGAAAAAAAAAACATGATAATTCTTTTTCCACACACACACATATATACAACTGAATGGTGTAAATTATATTGGGACATAAGAAATATACCAAGATTCTATATGCTAAAGAATAAGGAAATACATGATATTTAATGTTAATTCCCTTACATATTAAATCACTAAATATGGTCAACTATTACATTGAAAATTATACTAATGAAACAGAAACAGTTTACATTGAAGAAGCCTCATGTACACAGAAAGTATACATCAGGAACCCAAATGAAATGATTACATTACACCACCCTACCCAATCTTTAGCAAAATCAGAGAAGGGTGCCTCACTAAATGAAAGTACAGAATGCATAAGTCATACTTAACCCTTTCTCTCCAAGCAGGTTATCCAGTATAATATTTTCCAGGAGACCCATTTCCCTTGACTGTTGTATGGAAAGAGAGCCTTAAAATATGCTAAAGTTAGAAAATTAGAATGATTTTTATCACTTGTTTCAATATAATATCAGCCATCATCCGATGGCTGATTTTGATGATTGTTTGCAATAGCTGTAGATGTATGTAGGTATTGCTTAGGTGTGATTAATGGTGGTAGCTTGATTTTGTAATATCTCTGGCTAAATATCTTGGTTAGCCTTGTACATTCTATCTCTAATCTATAAATTTTCTTTACTTTGATCAAAAATTATAGGGAAAATTACATATAAGCCTTATTTTACAGTTTTATCTTCTTTTAAGTCCTCTATAATTTTGCTACCTACTCATCCTTCTTACTTTACAATTTATTTGTCATTTCAGTCCTATAACAGTGCCAACTAGGATAAAGCAATATTCTAAAAAAAAAAATTAAAATTAAAACTTATAAAAGTACCCAAATACCCTTATTAAAAGCAACAAAGACCATCTCATCATCCCATCACCCCATCACCACCACCACCCCATCCCCACCCCCACCCCAATACCACCCCCGTCACCTCACGACCACCCCACCACCACCCACGCCTACCACCACCACCCTTACCCCATGAGCACCACCCCCACCCCACCCCACCACCACCACCACCCATCCCGACCACCACCCCACCATCATCCCACAACCACCACCACCCTCCCCCTCCCCACCCCACCCAAAAGTAAATAAAAACTATAAACTCAAAATTGATCCAGAGAACACTCTGTTTAATATCCAAGAAGTACCTGAAGTACTAGTAGAAAATAATTCATAACAAATATCATGATCATATGCATAAGGATGTGTACAGTAAAGAGCCAAAGAGAACAAGTGGGATAACAGCTAGGGGTGCAACTCAGTTTGGTTTGGTTCAGGTTGACATCAACCCAAGACCAAACCGAGGTTGGTAAAGGTTAACCCAAAACCGAACCGAGCCAAATTCTCCAACCCGAAAACCGAACGAACTGAAATGAAAAACCCTAAACCCAAACTAAATTGCAGTTCCAATTCGGTTAGGGTCGGCTTAGATCGGGTTAATACAAAACTTTTTAAGACTTGTGTTATATACATTAAAAATCGGGTTTCGGTTCGGTTTGGTTTAACTGAGGCTTCAACCCAAAACCAAACCAATCTAATTCGATTTTATAGTTTCAAAACCAAAACTGAACAAAATTTTTAGAAACCCAAACCGAACCGAAGTCAGTTTGGGTCAGTCTGGTTTTTGATTGAACCGACCCAAGTAGCAACCCTAATAACAGGAGATAGCACTCAGTTTTCTAATTTATGTTTATGTCACGCAAAGATTGGTGTAAACCCTATTTAAGGAACTGTAGTTACATTTTAGATATACACAACCAGAATAATATAGAATTAAGGTACCCACAAGATAATATACAACCGACATGTGATCAGAACTGATAAGCCAACACCCCTACCCCGGGAAGCTGATCAGCTCCGAGAGAGCCTATCAGCTTCTCACCCAAGACTTGGAATCAACAAGAGGACACACCTTTGTTGAGATATCCACAAGTTGGTCATTGCTAAAGAGAACAAAAACATATTCACAAATGAAGTACAAGTAAACTTTGAGGTTTGGTGCAGGAATCTAGGATGGGGTTAGCTACAAGATTTGTAGCACTGAAATGTAGTGAGAAGGAGTTGATTGACTGGAGCATGTAGAGTATTCAGGTGAGTTCAGGCTGTTGCCTCTGCTCAGCCACCACCACTGCAAACGAGCTGCACACAGTTCAGTAGTGGAATGGGGGAGTTGGGTTTCTTTTGATGCTCCATGAGGTCAGATTAAGCCCAACGTATATACAATTGCCAGATGTTGAACAATTTTCATCAGGCTAGCCAGTAGCAGAAAAAATCAAGGAAACATCTGATGAAATGACCATGATCCAAAGAAACTCTTACAAGGGCCATGACACATCTAACTGCAGTAAAATTTAATGGATGCCAGAGGGTGTGTAAATTGATGCACCTAATTGATAGCACAAGCGATTTCAGGGAAAGGCATCACAAGATATTGCAGTGTCCCGACCAAACTCTTTTAGGTAGAGGCATCAAAAAGAAGTTCATAGCCGAGCATTGAGGCAAAAAAGCTTAGCACCAAATCTATATCAGCAATAGCTTGGAACCATCCATAGAGGCAAATGTAAAGATCATGAGCAAATTTGAACAGGGTGAGCTAGAAACCTTGCGCAGAACAATGAACTTTCAGGCCAAGAAAAAATGTAAAAACAATCAAATCTTTCATATTGAACCTCTGATGCAGGATGCAAATAACAGCACAAATATAGGATGCAGGATCACCATCAAGAATGATATCATTTTTTTTTCTTTTTTCGGGAGTGAAATGACATCATTTAACATATAGAAAAAGAGCCACAAATACAAAAGGATGAGAGAAAAATGAATATCAGCATGTCAGTTTGCAGAAAATAAGTCCTAGATCAAGGAGACGAGAAGCATAACCCATAGAAGAGCACTAAGAGATGATGGAATAGATGGTAATGAAGAAACACAATGTAATGACGATAATCCAGAGAACTAATTGGCAAAAGACATCATAGATCAGAGTGATTCAACTCTGAAGGAAAACTAATACATTAGGCCAATAATGTAAACGATAATCTTGAATTTTTGCTAGCCATTCACTACAGACAGCCAACATTATATATCAGAATGATTCAGCTCTAAAGGAAACTAGTGCACGACATCCATAATATATTGAATTTTTTTTCTAGCCATTCACCACAGACAACCATGGGAAAATCCCATGGGTCCAGGTAATGAAAGGCGCTCAATTAAAAAGAATTATCTGGGATGACCCAAGTACATGGAACGTCAGCCCTAGTGATGCCCACAAGAAGCACAATATTTTCTCCAATCAGACTTTTATTCGGCCTCCAATTTATATACTCTCAGATATAACCCACCTCTATACAATCCTTCAAACAGAATTTTCCTTCCAAAGGTCCTCCATATAAGAATCACATAGTGAAAATATTAATATCCAGTAATTGTCAATTGTGAACTGAGAAACTTAAAAAGGAGCTACTCCAAAGATTGTCCCATCTAAGGGATGATAAAATTATAGCCTCTCATGGGCCTGTAGACCATTATCAGTCAAAGCCAGTAAAGTGTAAAAATTCGCTACATTATTCTTGGAGTTTCATCATCAGAACCAATATTTGGGATTCTAATAGGAGTATACGAACGGGTACTATATCATCACCCTCATAAAAGGCCAGAAAGGCAAAAACATCCCCTTCGAGTATTTTATTGGTGTTGCTGGTTTTCTATTGTGACCACTAGTGTTGGGACATTTTCTTCTAAATAATGTACATTGATTAGAAAAGATGGTTTTGTTTATGAAGATCATTCATTGTGCTAAATTTGTTCAAGTTCTAAAAAATCCTAGTTTATAAAAGGATTGGACATCCACCTCTACTGGTGTGTTACTCTGAGTTTATGTTATAGATTTTTGTGAAATGAAGTTGAATCATAGATGATAGAAGTTTGTTATTTTATTTGGATCATTTTGTCACTGCATAAGTTTGCATCAAACAAGAGTACTTGGTCTCTTCTATTCATCAACCAGTGTTGCAATTGGAGATTATTCGTGGCTGTAACCTTTATTTCTGATGGAGATCTTAGTAGCTGTAACCTTTATTTCTGACTCCATTCACGTCCTAACCTTCTTTTCTTTCTGTACAAACTTCAAAACATATTTCTCTATGGAGAGTTTAATGCACCACAAACTTTCACAAAATCAAATGGAAATCAACCTTCTTCAAAAATCCAGAATGCTCTCTTCTACTTCACTGCCTTTCCAACACTACTTATACCGAAAATAAGACGTTTTCTTTTTATCGTGTTTGGGGAGTTGGGGAAAACAAAAAAGAAAAGAAAACTAAAGAGAAAAGGAGGGAAAATATTTCTCTTTGGGGGGGGGTTAATAGGCAAAAAATAAATTTTTCTTTTTCTTTTAAACTGAGTAATGTATAGGCCAGAATGAATTATGCAATCTGGAACTTATCTGTTGGGAACAAGGGTTGTCTTGTCTCTTAATAATCAATAGTTTTGATGTGGTGGGACTTTTCGTTCCATATGGTGTCTAGGGGTGCTTTACAGTGGGCCGAGATTTTGGCTAGGAGGGGGGAGATTAGAGAGTCTATGTCTGTGGGAGTACCGACTCAAGACATGTTACGCGAGTAGTTGCTTGTGGGGAGGCGTGGGTGGTTTTTTTATGTTTCTTTGTATTTTTCTGTTTGTATTTTGTTTTGTCTTGTTTGCTCTTCGCGCTTTAGTTTTTCGCTAAACCGCGGGAGTTGTACCCTTTGTGTCTTTCGCCCTTATATTTTCATGACTTGTCAAAAAAAAAAAATAATAATAATCAATGGTTTTGATGCACAATGTGGATATGCCTTTTCATAAAAGTGAGATAAATGACAAGTGTTCATTTTGACATGGGACTCTGGAGTTCTTTTAACCCTCTAAATAACATTTGATGACTAGTCTCTGTTAGGGGCATGGTGTAATTCGTCAGATTTCCTACTTTACAACATCTCGGCGAAATGTCAACGAAATCTAGCGAAATGTCGGCGAAATCTGGCGAAATGTCAGCGAGATGGTGTAATTTTGGCGAAATGATGATTATTT